>ML820859.1:0-34751 GCA_009831015.1 Picea engelmannii
AGGTTTGAATTATCTACATTACCTCCATCTTGTGGTTCTTGTCTTTCCAACCTCATTAGGATGAATAGTTTCAAGTGTTTTTGTGAGACATTTTGGTGGACATTTGGTGTTGAGTTCTCATCAAGCCTCAACTTTTCAATCCTCTCGATCACATCATCCAAATGGACTTCATGAGGTGGTAGGAACTTCTTCATGTGGGGAAGATGGTTCTTCAAAATTATATTTGAGAGATTGGCCCAAGAGAGGGATCCCCCCTTCAATATGTGGAATCTCATCATCAAATTCATGATATGTCTTTACATGAGTGAATTTAACTAGATGATCAAGCTGCAATAGTTTCATATTTCTTAGAGGATTCAAGAAAGGTTGCATCTATGGAAATGAATAATTTCTTGTTTTTCTTGTTGTAAATACGATTCCTGTGGTGGTATTTGAGTACCCCAAGAAGATGCACTTTTCACTCCTTGCATCAAGCTTTCTTCTTTTCTCCTTAGGAATCAATGTATAACATGTGGAACCAAAGACCCAGAGGCGCCTCACCCAAGAAATGTGGCCATACCACATTTCATAAGGAGTATTGTTTTTAAGAGATTGATATGGACACTTGTTTTTGACATAAATTGAACATAGAACTGCCTCAGCCCAAAACATTAATTTTAAATTCTTGAAAAATATCATGGAACGGACCATATTTATGAGTGTTTTATTCATTTGTTCATCCACACCATTATGTTCGGGATTGCATGGAACTGTGGTTTGATGTTTGATCCCATGTTTTGGGAAGGTGGATTTAAAATTCATTAGATGTATATTCTCTTCCATTATGAGTGCAAAGAGAGCCAATACGAGGCTGAGATTCATTTTGAATCCATACATGAAAATTTTGAAAAGTTTCAAAAGCTTATGATTTATCTTTTAGCTAGTATACCCAACAGATCGTGGTGTAATCATCAATAAAACTCATAATATATTTATTTCCATTTGCATAAATAATAGGCATAGGGCCACACAAATCAGAATGAATCAGTTTAATTTTTCTACATGCCCTAGAAGTAGAATCATGAAATGGTTGTTTGTTGTGTTTTCCAAGGATACAAACATCACATTGCTTCAATTTCCTAGGAATAGTAGGAAAACCAGAAACGCCATTGTTTCTCAACAAACATAGAGTTTCATAATTACGCCGAAAGGCGTATACCTATTGGGCAGATTTAATAGGGGTTTAGTGCTTAATAAGTTTTCTATGGACAGGATTAAATATGGCTGGAATATTCTTAGTAGTCACACAAAATTTAAAAATTTACCTAAGCATATTTAAAAATTACTTTGATAGCTAACTGATTGCCACCTAAGTGATTAACAAAAATTAAAATATTAACACCAGATAAATGAAGCTCAACCGTTTATTTGTTAATCAATAATAAAATTTAATAAATTTTTTAATGATTCTTTTTATCTTATCAACCTTTAGGCGTTGATGAGCCACAATTATGTGGCTGTGCTAGTTAATATGGTCAAATATTGCACGCATGGAATTATACTTGCATCATGGTGATGAGAGTGGTATTTCAGTCTTCCATCTTCCATTCCGGTCATAACAACTATGTTGTCACAATCCTTCCATATATCAACTTTTCCGCCGAACATATGAACATATGAACAAAGTGACCTCTTTGTCTGATTTGCACAACTGACAACAAGTTCCTTTGCAACTCATTAAGATAGAGTACATTGTGCACAAGAAAATCGAGGAGTGGAGGAAACTTAAGTCTGATAATTCAAGTTTGAGACTTGATCTATCTTCAAAATACACTATGTCATCTACATTTTCATAATAGTCTTCAAAGAAGTCTTGTCTAAATTTCATGTGAAAGGTTGCACCCATGTCAAAAAGCCATGCATTTCCCAAGAAGAAAATGAAGTGTTAAACAATTATTTAGTTACTTCTATATTGCAATGAGAAACAACATAATGAGTAGGTACTTTACCTTTCACTGGTTTTAAAGTTTTACCTCTTTGTGGTTTGTGTATCTTCTTTTATCTTCTCCCATTGAACTCTACAATCAATCGCTTTATTATGTGACCCATTCTTTCTGCCACAGGTACACTGAATATCAGATCTTTGACAAAGATTATGCCAACCCCGATCAGATCTTTGAGAGAGATTGTGCCGACCCCCACCTCGGTATGGTCTTTACATGAAGCTATCTTTATACTCGTTTCAATTAGGGTTTCGACTAGAGTGACTTCACTCAAAGGCTTCAACGACCGGTTTCTCTACCTTGTACTTCTTGTTCACTTGGTATGAATATAGGGATGGCCCGCTGCGTACGATGTACAACTTGCGTACAGCCTCAAGGAGCTTAAAAGAAAATTGCACAACCTTCAAGAAATTTATTGAAACTGAAAACAGGATATCGATCTTTTCTCAGTGGATATGAAAATTTGTTCTCCTGAATTATATAGGACGAGACTATCCATATGCACAACGGACATCGCCATCTGGCCATCGGTCTCCATGTATACGATATCGGTGAAGAAAAGGTCATCCTTGCAGCTCTACCAATTAAAAATTGATGGAGAGGATTTCATAAATTTTGGAGAGACAATACCAATTAAAAATCCCGACCAACAATTAAATTCCGGAAATGGTCATGGTTTTACTTGTCCACTAGGCGATTTGAGGTGCGGATTGTGGCGATTTGAGGTGGTGATTCGAGGACCAAGTCCGCGAGGCCAAGAAAACTCATTCCATGAGGCCAAGTCCGTGAGGCCAAATCCGTGAGGCTAAGAAAACTCAGTCCATGAGGCCAAGAAAACTCAATCCAAAGCGGCCGACATGTACACGGTCTGTGCAATGAATGGACTAAATGACGCTTGAAGCTGCGCGCGTGCCAGGAATGGACCGAGGAAGAGGTGCGAAGCATCACAACCATCGATAACACAAGCTTTCTCGGTTTGTAGACTCAAGATGACTCCAGATATACACTAACATAATACCAATGATAGCAGAAAGGCTCTCGAAGGAATTATTCCTTGCTTGTGGGCTTGGAATACTCAATGGACGACGACGAACGTGTGATAATTCGTGGGCAATTGACAGGCGGCATGGGTTCAACTTGTATGCAGTTCATCAGCACGGACACCTAACAGTCTACGGGCGAGGGGGCGAATGGTAAACGGGGCGCACGAATTAGGTTTTGTGCGAGTTAAGGTTTCACGTGGACAGTCAACGAGTTAAACAATGTTAAGATGGAGGTGGGTGCAGATGGGATGGCCATGGAAAAGATTCATGGAGTTATACAACGACTCTGATACCACTCTCAGGATAGAAATGGAAGAAAACTTGCACACACTTTTCTTTTTTTATTGCATTATCATACATGTCTATAAATACATGAATTGAAACGCACGGACAACTCAAAGACACATAGAGCTGAGGAAATTCAAAAGTTAATCTTAAATGTGATCATTCCAAAGGTTATTCAGTGAAACGTGGCAATCATATGGTGGTACAGTGATTTCTTAATATGATTAGGTAAATGTTAAAAAGTAAACAAGTTAACTGATGCATTCAAAAATACAAGGAAGTTATGAAGAGTAAATCACATTCATTGATTTGGGAGGACGACTAAGAATATTCCAGCATTTTCAATTGTTAACCATCAAATTAGAATTTTAGATTAAAAGGTGATTAATTATGCCCATCTCCAATAGGTATACACCTTTCCACGTAATAACACAATCCAAAAGATTATGTATCCAACAAATGTCAAAATCTAAAGATCTACCAAAAATATAGTAGTCCTTAGGAAAACAAAAGTTGAAATAATTAATAGAATGGCTCACATATTTCAAAGTAGGCATTTTAGAATCTAGTAGTAGAAGAGGGAGACCCAATACATAAATATGAAAAGAGAAGATGACTCTAGAAAACTATAGAAGTCTACTAGGAAACCTCATAAAAACCCTAAATTGTTTAGTGAAGTGTAATAAATAATTATTAATCCTAAATATTAATAAGTATTATAATAAAAATAGTATAATAAAGAAGTAATAAATAGTAATAATTATAATGAAGACAATAAAAGTTTAGCTTAATAATAATAAAGTGTTTTAGTAGAAAATGTTTGAAATAGGTGAAAATCATCAAGTAGTAATAAGGAGTTCTTAATATTAAGTTATAATTATAAAGATATATAATGTAGTAGTGCTAACTAATCATGGGAGTTCTTAATATTAGGTTATAATTATAAAGATATATAATGTAGTAGTGTTAAATAATTATAGTTTGTTATTAATACTAAGATAATTATAATTTCAGATTATTAATAAGCATAACTCCTTCAATTTTGCTAATCCTGATATACTAAGTATTACTAATATTTTGATAATATTAAAATGTAAAGATATATATTATCATAGTACTAGAGTTATTAATACTAGGTTAAAGAATTTGAATTTTAGGAAATACCCCAATATGTTGATAATAATAATAATAATAAGGTAAAATAATTAGGGGTTAAAGTTAAATTACAAAAGTTAATAAGTACAATAGAGTTAATAAAGAGCATAGAAGAATAGAGAGAAAATAAGGGGGAGGAAAAATCAATCTGAATGAGCATAATCGAATCATAAACTTATTAATAATGAGTTATTAATGTAATAAAATCAAGGAGAAGGGACCTAAAAATGAACCTAAGCTAGAAAGTAGACCACAAGTTAGAGAGAGGCATAAGGAGGAAGACTAGGAGGGGGGGGGACAAGGACTAGGAATAAGAACTAAGAAAAAAACAAACAAAAACTTAGAAACCTAAAAGTTAGAGAGAAAGAGAAGGAGAAAAGGATCTATCAAAAAACAAAGAAGCAAAAAACCAAGAGAAAAGAGAAGGAGGAAAACCTAATCTAGCTATTTAATCTATTATTGATTAGCGGAAGCTAATTCTCGCTAATCTTCAGACCTCCATCCATGTTTAGATTGTTAGGGTGTTTTATGATTTTGATAGCTCCTCTAATTCTATGCTTAAAGTACTCATCTTATTTGGCCAAGATTTTAGTATCTTCCAGGTACACATGATGCTTGGTTGCATTGGAATGCTAAGCTAAGGTCGAGGTACGTGTGTGGCCATTCTTGATATCGGCTCCATGCTCTTTGATCCTTACCTGGAAGGATTGTCATGTTCCCCCGATGTAACATTTGCCACAATAGCACATCACCTTATAGACTTCTTTACAATGGCGGTGGTTTAAGACGTCTTTGACTAATCTCATCTTTTGTCTTATGGTTTCTAACACTTTGGAGGAGGTTGTAATTTCTGTCTTTCTTAGGATTTTAGCAATCTTATCGGTGACTCCTTTGATGTAGGGGAGGTAAGCTATTTTTCCAAGGTTGTTTATGGCCCTAGGCTCACCTCATGTACTATCTGAGTCTCTATTGATTTCCATCATAATATCTATATTCTTGTATTCTATGCTTTTGAAAACCTTGGTAAAATGCCCCTTCTCCTGATCTAAGTGTTCTTCATCAAAGATATTAATATCCTGTGTGGTTGGGGTGTTCAAAACTCCCATCTTTTGAGTGGGATGATGATGAGAACTTGCGTGTAGATATCTATCTGTATGTGTTTTCTTTATATAGACTTGATGTCCTAGGGAGCAATATTGTTTTCTATGAATTAACATATCCAAAAAAGGAATGATATTGTTTACTTCAAGCTCCATGGTGAGCTTGATATCCTCTAAAAGGTTGTTGAGGTGATCCAAGAATTTATTGTGCTCCTACCTCCCATGAGGCCATACTACATTAGTTTCGTCCACATACCTTTTAAATCTCTTTGGTTTCAGGGGGTATGTGTTCAATTCTCTTTCTTCAAACTTTTCCATATATAAATTGGTCATAACGGGGGACAAAGGAGACCACATTGGTAAGTCGCTTGTTTGTTCATAGAATACTCCTTGGAAGTTGAAGAAGGTTGATCGAAGGTAAAATTATTCTAGTTTGGCGGTTTCAGGTTCGGTAACTTCCTTGACAATACAAATGGATTCGTTAAGTGGTATTTTAGTGAACAAGGAAACCATAACAAAGTTGATGATGATATCATCAAGTTCCACCCTTTTATTCTTGATGATAGTTATGAATTCATAGGAATCCTTAATAAACGAGGTCTTATTGCCAACCAAGGGGCCTAGAGTCTTCTATACATATTTCACTAGATGATACATAGGAGAACCTATGGTGCCGACGATTGGTTTGAGGGGGATTCCTTCTTTATTAATATTTGGAAGACCATATATCCTTAGAGTTATCTCACAACTTGGAAGCAACCATTTCTTGGTTATTTCATAAAAGTTGGAATCCTTTATAGCCTTATTGACTTCCTTAGTAACTCTAGCTATTGGGTTACCAACCAGTTTTTTGTAGCTTCCACTCATTGTTAAGTGCTCAATCATATTTTTTTTTAGTCCTCCTTGTTCATCATAACAATGACACCTCCTTAGTCTTCTTTTAGGATTACTAAGTCTGTGTCATTTTTTAGGTTCTCCAGTGTAATAATTTCATCCCTACTTATATTATTTAATGGGGTTTTTTCTCTTCTCAATATTACCACACAATCTTGTCTTATAATTTATTTCTCCTAGTAGGTCAACAATTAAATCCTATCCTCGATGTCTACAAAGGAATTTCAAAGTCGATCTTTTCCTCCAAGATAGATTCATCTAAGGGAAGATAGTCATCCCAAAGAGAACATATGTCTGAACAATGAATTGGACCAATAGGGAAGAGAATAGGCTCTAATTCCCCCATTGGATAAAACACCTAGTCAATTTTCAAGACCATTTCCCATGAAGGAAATCATGATTGCAAAGGTTCCTTATCAATAGCACTTGAACACATGGGAGATGAGGCCAAACAATTCACCCATGGTAGGGAAGTGTCTACTAAAAAACTAGAAGTGAATAAAGGGGAAACATGGTCTAAAGTTGAATGAGGATAGGGTTTAGTAATTAGAATCTGATTAATAGTCACACTGCTTCGGTTGTGAGGAAAATGCATCACAAGAAAAAAAATAGACACTACAGTGTTCATAGAATATATGCAATTGTACTTAAGGATCATATTGAAGTATAATGGGCCTTCCATAATAATAACATCGACTAAGACAATCTTCCCTCCTAATGAAATAGGTAACTCAAGAAGAATTCCCAACGATTCACTAGGTCATCTGTCAATAATCGGTAGTTGACTAAAAACTAACACAAGGTTGGGAGAACTTAAACCTTTCCAATCATGTGAGCATAAAATATGAATATAGGCTCCTTCATGTACCACACAATGATAAATGGTGCATGAATAAAATTCAACCCTTTTTTGGAAGGGTGCAAATAAAGGAAGATGAGACTCAACTAGACTATTCCAATCAAAGGAAATGATCCTAAGGATTGGAGGGAGCATGCTTGAAATGAATGAATGGCCCACTATCTAGAAGTTTTCAAACTAGTAGTAAAGAAAACTTGAGAGGTATTCACATCACTCTTAATGGGAAGAGTAGTATTGAGTGAAGATTGCATCAACTCAACCACTTCATCCACTAATGGATTTGTAGGAAGGGATTGTTGAAGAACCATAGGTTGTTCAAGAGAAGAATATCCTTAAGATGAGGACCATACTCTATGTACCTCTAAAATGGTAGGAAATATATGATGAGATTTTTATCCATTGAAAATATTATAAGGAAACTTAGTAGGTTTCTCAATAGTTGAAATTCCCCCAACATTATTCACATTGGATGGTTGTTTTCCCCCAACATGAATTTCATTGGATGGTGAATTTCCCCTAGCATGAATTTCATTGAATGGTGACTTGACTCCTTATATTCACTTCATATTTCCATTCTTCGTCTTTTTATTCCTATTAGCCTTCTGGGTATGAACTAGGATAAGGAGAACACTTTTGAGAAAAAAGGTAGAAGAAGAAGAAACTGACTAACTTGCGAATAAAGAAAGGGGTCAAAATGATTTTATGATCTTAACAAAATACACTTACTTGGTGAGCATCATGAGCATTCATGACATTTAGAGTGGAACAGAACCAAATCGATAGTACCACAATGGATCTAGGAAGATTCAAAGTATCCATTAGAGGGGCACCAACGTTTACAAACAAAGGAAAGCCTCAAGGGTCCCCTTATAAAGTGGTCCTTTGGTTTATACCTCTAGGAACATTACCCACAAATTCTTATTCAAACAAAAAATATCTAAGGCGTTCTATGGAATTGAAAAATTAAAATCAACACACATATATAAAAGACTCTGTAATATTCATATAAGAAAACATAATCTTCCGAAATATGACCTAGGGAAATTAAATATTGAGTCCAACTAGTAAATAGATGAAATAGGGCCTTCCAAAAGTCAAACGAGGATGTTGAGGACCCAAGTCCAACTAACGAAGGTGTGAGAGAGAATTATTGTAATTCACACAATAATCACCCAAGCGATAAGTACCTATGTGAGGACGATATATCACCATCTGAGGAGTTGAGATGGATGTTATGCATCTATCTCAAGTATGGAAATAACTTCTCACTTATAGTCACATGTGCAAAAACCCTGGAAAAAAAACTATGGTTACCATTTTGCAATCAACAACTGAGTGGAAAAATAATGGGTCAGGTGTCTGCATATGAGTAGGAAATACAAGACTTCATTTTGTACCTGAAACTCTAGAGAATAGGTTTCACCCTCATGACTCATCAATTTTTCCAAAGTTTACCATCACACATAGCTCACCAAACAAGAAAGGATTGATAATCTCTATACCTACCTATCTTGACCTTGTGCTTGATGCATGTCTAAGGTGCACTTTTCCCGATAAGTGCATTTTGTTACTAATGGATTTTGCATTCTTTAGTATTCATAGTTTCAGTTTTCATGGCCTTGGAGAATTGACTCTCCAAACCTACAACAAGGCTCTAAAATCATAGACTATGGTAGGTTTTCTATCAAAGAAAAACAAGTCTAGTTCATTTATTAGACGTTTCTTTTAATTCTTGTATTTAATCAAAGGGATGTGGAAGTGAGAAAATACGATGTTCTCAAATGAAAAAAAATACAAAAAGAGAAATCTTGTAAATAAAAACACTACCTCAAACTTGAAAAATATGATTGAATTCAAAAAACTTTGAAAAGTACAAAATTGAGTAAGCCTTTTCAAACCCTAAATGCTATGCAACTTTCCAAGAAATATGGTTCAAACTAAGACAAGCAATTCCTTTTTATTTTCATGAGAGTATTCTAATGTAAACAAACTAATAGTTTCCTTTAAATGCAACACTTCCAAAATGAATCAAATTATTTAAGTGATTCCTAAATGAACCAAAATAAAATATTTTTGTATTTTGCAATCTTCAATTTTTGTTTTTCATTATAGATAAAATTAAGACAATGGAAAATACCTAAAGTAAATCCAAACATGTAGATCATTTCAAATCCCTAGAGTTGAGACTCCAAATTTTTAATTTTGCAAAAAAAATAAAATTGGAAGAGTAAATTCTAAGCTTGCAATAAATTTCAAGCTACATGCTATGCTTGCAGGTTGCCAAAAGATAACAAGCATGATGCCCCTAAGTTTCTTAAAAGAAAATATCCTACACCTACAAGTTTCCTAAAAATATTTTGTGGGTACTTTCTACTAGAATTGAGCAGAGGCATGTGCAACGGCCTAAAAGGGTGAAAAATGTAGAAAACATGGTAGGAATTATTTTTTTTCTTTATTCGACAACAATAAGTAGGAAATATGACAAAGATAATTATCCAGGCCCAACAAGCAAGTTGGAAAAAAAAGGGAGGAAACCTTAATAAGAATAATTCATAGAGTTATCTCTAGTGGAGTTGTTATTTTTGTTTTAAGGAAAAGTCTCTAGTGACTAGGGTTTAATCACTAAGAAAATGAAAAAAATAATAACTAATTTCTAGGATCAAATAGTTACACTATGTAACTACCTAGGATAAGAAGATAAAAAAATACCTATGATTATATGGATGATCACTTTGTGTCTTCAGTGTGCAATCCAATTGCTTCCTCATAGTCCCAAACCTTTCGTTAAACCTACATACAAAATAGAAAACAAACCTTCCTCAAATTCAAATAAGCATATAATATGAATTATAATAAATACGTAAAGAAATAGCATATTTCACAATGTATTGATTGTAACTAACATCGAGTAGATAGTCTAACCTCAAATCATAAATAAATAAAAAATAATCAAACACATTACACAATGATTTTTTTTTGTGGGGGGAGGAAGAAGATAATTTTTTTTGTGGGGGGAGGAAGAAGATAGATCTTCATAAATTACTTAAATGTGAACAATAAATGTAACATTATCCATGATTGATGTTGTTAGTGCCTTAAACAATAAAATTTGAACCAAGTCTAGGCGTTGATGAGGGTAAAGCAATAAAAATCCTAGGTTGATTCTCCAAGAATTACTCTAGCATATCCTTTCTCTTGATGGTCTCCTTTTTTTCCCAACAAATAACTCTTATTTATATCATAAGAAAGTAGTTAAGTTAGTTGGGGATAGATATCCAGGTTGTATAGTTGTACAAACCTCTCCATGTCTGCTAGGGAGTGTACCTTTGCTATACATTTAGTATTTTTAATCTTTTTTGAAGGGTCTTGCAAGTTGCTTGAAAATTTCTCGCAGGTAGCCCACGGGTTACTTGAAGGAAACTCATGGGAATCTAATTAAGGACTCAAAAATATATGTAATAGGAGGAGGAATGATGAAATAAGAGTGAATGAATCTCCAAGAACATATCTCTAGTCAAAGGTGACCAAATAAGTCAATAACACAGGTCTACAAAAAAAATGTTACTAAAGAGTTACAACAATATGATTGATCCCTAATAAGGAGTTTTTTGAGAGAGGTTTCCAACATGTATATCATCAGGTCCATTAAAAAATGGTTATTTGAGAGTGATACTACGATGATCAACTTTACACAAGAAGTCTTTTGAGATAGGTCTCTAGCAAGGGCATTGCCAAAACCCAATACCTAGGATATTTCTTTTTCTTTTTCTTCTTCTTTATTTTTTCCCCCTTTTTAGAGTCCTATTCCTATAGGAGAATTACTCCTTTCTAAGTATTGTTGCAACAACAAAATCCCCAAATTTTAAATAGTTTACTCTATGTAGGAATTTTGTGGTCTATGCTACAAAGGGTAGGATTTGTAGGGTCTTAAGGAAAAAGGAGTGTCAGGTGCTATAACTCTTTGATATGTGCAAGTTTTCAATAATAGTACTTGACCCATTATCTTAGATCACTAACCAAGGAGGCTAAACCATACCCTTATGCATATTATTTGATTCTCAGGTACTAGAAAGTGATCTCCACAAGTCTTGTTCTCAATGTACTATTAAACAACAAGATGGCTAAAAGGTTTAAGTAAAACTAATTTCAAGTGCACCTAGGGACCTTCCTATATACCCTAGGGTACGTGGAAGACAAATCCGTATATAGGTGTTGTCTGTTGCAATACTACTTAATGGGGTGCCAATAGGGGTTACAATGATGTTCAACAAATTGACGCCACTTGTATTTCCTAGATGCATTCTTCTCCAAATGTACATTTGTCTGTTGAACGACATATCTGTGTGTTATTTAAAGACACTAGAACCCGTCTCTAACCTAAAATAATTCTAAGTGCATATTGGATTAGGAAAGAGCTCTTATACTACTTGTAACATACTTAATCAACAAAAATAGTAGAACATGAATAATATTAAGGGAGATTAAATGTGGACAAACAAATACAATACAAAATAAGATTAAACCTACCAAATATATCCCTTGTATGAAATATCTCTAAAATATCGAACAATTTTCACGGGTCTCTTTGATGGGGCAACCTCCTATCAATAGAGCTTTGATTACAATAACAACACTTCATAAAACATACCATAGCCTGAATCTAGCTCTATAAAAAATTATTAATAGTGAAAACCCTAACCACTTGTGATCTCATCATTAATGGGTACAATGCCCTGATGGGCCTTATTTAATCAAGTGGGTCCTTTTTACATTAAGTAACTACCCACAAAATATTTAATAGGTCTTATTCTAATAAGAGGGTCTTGTATATTGATAAGCTAACTACTAATTACCCAAAGTATGGAGGTTAGGATAGAACTCTAACAAATTCCCAAGTAGATATCACAAGCGACCCAAGCAAATGGGTAATTCAACCATACTTCAATTGAGTAAGCACCTTGAGAGAAAAGATGTCCCTCAAACAAAAAACAACCCATCAAAATCTAGAGAAGTAGTTGCAAACCACTGTCTCCATAAGTAACCAACCTTCCACACAACTATATAGTAAAATCCGCCAAGAAAAATATTAACTAAACAACCCTTGAAGCACCACTACAAACAAGTGATAAAGGTAGATGCATAGGTCTAAAATGTGCTCTCAAATGACCAATACAAACAACACCTCAAAATGTAAACCAACCTTCAACTTAAAAACTTCAATGCAATCTGTCCTCCAACATTGATCACACATACAACATGCATATGAAGCTAAACATACATATGAAACTAACCTTGGTTCACCACCACCCCTCCCCTCCAACTCTATAACTTGATGCTTAAGGCCTACAAAGCCAGTGAAATCCAAGATAGATCATTTCCCAAAATATTTTTAAAAAATTAAAAAAAACACATCATCGAAACTAAACCATGGCCTTTCAAAATCAAACATAAGGTATAGACAGTTTTAGCACACGTGTGTCACTATACGTTCACATAGTCACATAAAAATTCTTTTGAGGTAAACAACGCTCGAGATATATGAAAGATAAAACTTACATATATATTTGAGTTTTATGAGGAGGACTTTGAGATTAAATACGTTACACAAGATTATTTGCCCTTGCCATTAATTACGAAGCGAACTATAAAGTTTTGTTTTGATGTATTATGTTTATAAATTTTGATAAGGTGAAGTTAGTGATTAAAGTTTTTATCCATGAAATAATGAACCAATTTAAATAATTTATTTTATTTTTATGATATTAGTGAGAAAATATAAAAAATTGTGTAAATGTTAAAAAAAAATTTAATTATTAATTTTTTTTAGACTTGTATAATAATTAGAGAAAAAACATTATAATTAGAGAAAATTGGAGGGTCTATCCTTATTTCTCACATACACAAGTTTTTCAATTTGATGCAAAGCCTCATAGTTCCTATTTTCAAAAATGGGGATAAAAACATTCCCTCTAATTATAGGAGCATTATGATTAGCCCGATTTTATCCAAGCTTTATGGAATTATTTTAGAAAAGAAGATTATCCTTTGGCTAGAAAATCATGGTAAAAGAGCTAAAGGCCAGACTGGGTTTAAGAGATATCATTCAACTGTGGACCATCTTGTTACCTTTAGGATCATTACAGAGGAGTTCCACAATACTAAAACCAATATCTTTTGTTGTGTTGTTGACTTCAGAAAAGCTTTTGACATGGTTCCTAGGAAAAACCTTTGGAATGGGTTGGAAGAGATAAAAGTCCCTCTCGAGTTGAGGGATGCTATAATAAGGATGTATGTGAATGGTATTGCTAAGTTTAAAAACACTGAGGGGATGGTCGAAAGAGATTAACTGCAATATTGGAGTCAAACAAGGTTGTCCCTTGTCCCCTACCCTTTTTGGCATATACATTGACAAGTTAGAAGATTGTTTGGAAAACGCAGGCTGTGTCAACCCTACTCTCACTCGTATAGCCATCAATATTCTTCTTTATGTTGATGATATCATTCTTATGGCAAGGAATCCCCATGATCTTGAAAACCAACTAAGAATCATCAAGGATTTTTGCTCCAGTATGGGTATGACTTTTAATACTGATAAAACTAAGGTCATGATTATTAAATCCAATAAGATCACTTATGATACCTTCGCATATGACAACAACAACTTGGAGGAAGTGACTTCATACAAATATCTTGGAATTTATATTCACCACAAGCTCAACTGGAATTGTAGCATCGAAAAAATTATTATTGGGGGATGGAAAACTTCTTATGGGCTTGAAAACAATTGTAAATGAGCCGATATTTGGATTTGGGACAAAAATAAACTCCTCTTTGAGACTCCTGTTACACCTTTTATTCTTTATGGATGTGAAGCCTGGGGATGTTGTATATCTCGTGAATCTTGGAGAAAGATAGAGAAAATACAAAAGAATTTTATAACCTATAATATCAAAATCAAAGGAAAAACACCCTTCCCATCCTCCTCTTAGAAACAAGCCTCCCCCATTGAGAGCACGGCTATGACTAGATGCCTAGTGTATAAGAACAAGTTAAACATCATCGAAGATAAGATGCTTCCTAAAATTGCTTCAAAATCGAGTTGTAACCACCATAGACTCAAGCAAGGATGGAATAAAGATGCCCGATCTTGGATAAACTATTGGGGAATCATGGAAGACACCATTTTGCAGAATAAAGATACTATTAAAAATATCATCAAATCAAAATTTAAGGAGAAAATGTGGTGTGATAAAGAGTTAGAAGAAAAAAGAAAATTAAGGTATTATAAGGATGTAATCAACCCTAATCTAGAAGATCAAAATTATCTATCTGTTTTGACAAGTGTAAAGAAAAAAATAAACATTGCTAAGATAAGAACAAATTCTCATGAGCTCCATAGTGAAACTGGGTGTTGGTCAATTCCTAAAACATCGTGGAGAGTGTGTCACCTTTGTGACACTAAGAAGGTTGAAGATGAAAAGCACTTTCTCTTAGATTGTCCAGCCTATACCCATATTAGATCTAATTTTCAAAATAATTTTCACATTACCAACCTTCCTAACCTCTTATCTCAAAAAAACTATGGGGATCTTGGAAAGCTTCTCTTAATGCTTTTCGAGCACAAAAACAAAATTCTAAAGAATCCCAAGTAATCACTTACCCTCTTAAGTTCTAATAGACCAATTTGATCTTACTGAACGTTAATAATCTTCATCGTCATCATAAAACCATAACCAATCAAATCATAATTAAAACTATTAAAATCAATCAAATCATAATCATTTATTTATTAATTTATTTAATTTTTATGATATTATTGAGAAAATATAAACAATTGTGTAAATGTTTAATTTTTTCTATGATTATTATATTTTTTAGACTTATATAAAACCAAAACTAATCAAATCATAATTAAAATTAATAAAATCAATCAAAACATAATCAAAATTAATAAAAAAAATATCATTAAAATAAATTTTAAAATAAAATAATAAAATAATTCATTTACTTTTATAATATTTATTTTATTTTTAAACTTATTTTGATTATATATTCATTGGTTTATGTTTTTAAATCTATTTTATTTAATTATATATTCATTGATGAACCTATTTTAATTATATATTTATTGAACAATTTATTTACTTTTATTACTTTAGAGTATTCATTTTGCTTTTTAACTTTTTTTTAACTTTTATATATATATATATATATATATATATATATATATATATATATATATATACATATACATATTTGGATCCTTAGAAGGAGTGCTCTTTGTTTGACATACTGTTGAGAGTAAAACATTTGTTCCTCCTACTTTTCTTTGAGTGTTTGTGTAAGTAGTGAGTATAGATGCATAATGTAAAGATGATTTTTTTTTTGTTGTAGGTAGACATATCATAGATTTTTAATATTTTTGATATACATATATAAGATTAAAGAAGAAAATATAACTCCTCGCATAGATATCATCATAAAATTCTTGAGAAATGAAAATGACATCATTTCAAAAAAAGGTTTTTTTAGAGAGCTCATTCATTGAAGAGTTGAGCTCTCTAAAAACGTGAGTCTAGGAAGTCCACTCAAGATCTAACATAAATGAGCGAATCTGAACTAGCAAAGGGTAAATCTTCACCAACTATAGCTGCACCTGACCATTTTCTCAATCGATCGCAACTTTGGAGTAGCCCAACACTAGAACTTTCCTCATATTTAGCATATTAACCAGGAAGAGTAGAGCCCACATGGCATAGAATTCTACTTTCATATTAGTACCTTTACCTAAAGTACATCTAACCTTAAAAAAATGGACACCTAAGACATGCAAAACAACCCCGACCTAGCAAGATGGAGGGTGCCCCTGATTGGCCTCATCGAAAAAGCCCCAGGGAACACCTTCAAGTAAATGGGACATACCACTCTAACTCTGCTTATGTACTTTTTTCTTTGATTTGAACTCATTTGCCAAGTTTGATACCAAACCCACCACAATCTCCAAGGGGGGGTGTTTTTATCCTAGAATATGCATAAGTTACATGGCCACCAAATGAAATAAGCAAAGAATAAGGGGAGAGCTCCAAGCTCCCTTACTACATGATCTTCCTTCCATCTTTTTAGCAAATCCACTTGGGTTCCAATGATAGCATGAGAACTCAATTTGAAAATTTAGTAGATACATTGCCCCAAACCTGCTATGCATATGGACATGAGACAAACAAATGAAGAATCAAATCTAACTCATCCTTGCATGTAGAACATTTATTTGTGCCTACCCATCCTCTTCTAAGCTCACTGTCCCATGTTAAAATCTTGTTCTCAAGTGCTAGCCACATAAAAACCTTTACTTTAAGAGGCACATGTAAACTCCACAAAAAATACCTCCACCACTTTCTACCACCTACAAAAGAAGCCACATCCCAAATTTGTCATATAGTTCCCTGACTGTTCATTCCTCGACTAAACTAATGAGTCTGCCTCATCCTCTTGCAAACTTATGCAGTTTGAACTCAAGTTTCTGGTATATACACTGCTTTATCGCCATCTAGCCCCAAATCTTCAGTCAACTACCATATTGTGCAACCCGTAAGATTAGCTCCCTTGGCTCTTCCTTCCCATAATGAGAAGATACCACGATTATGAAGAGAGGACACCATCTCGTCAGATAACTTGAAAACACCAAACGAATACACCCATGGATTATCACCTATTCTTAAGCTCTTGCCATTTCCAATTCACCATACTGTCCACTCCCCAACGAGGAAAAGCATCGATCAACACTTTCCAAATAATCAAACTGTTAGCCATCGACTTCCTTGGCATTCTAAACCAATCAACAGAGGACATGCCAGATAAATACATAGATAACATCACTCTACCCAACAATATTTTGTTATGAATGAGCCTCCACAAGCTATTCACCACTAATGCCCTATAGAACCAGTAAATATTATTTATTCCCTAGCCTCCAAACTTCTTGGGAATTTCTAAACATGACCACTTGACTAATGGGATCCTCTCAGCATCCTTATGCCCCAACCAAAGGAACTAATTAAAAACACACTTTTCTGATCTTGGCTAAAATTCATTTAGGAATTTTAGCAATGGAATCCCAATATACTGGAATGCTAGTGAGAATTGACTGAAGGAGAACAAGACAACCTCCTCTTGATAACTTGTGATGATTCCAAAGAGATATTCTTGCTTAGATTTTTTTGAAAAGCCACAACCAGTTCTCAAAAGAGTAGGCATTTGGTTTTAGCTCAAAACCAAGGTATTTAAGCCCTTCTTCTATATTTTTCCAAGCAAAGGGAAGGATAACATCCAACTGGGATATAACATCTTCTCGGATCCCATAAACAAGTGAAATGGATTTGGCCATATTAATTTGCATTCATGTGGCTGCACAAAGTAAATCCAAAATTTATTTAAGAACTTGAAATTATTGAACTGACCCTGCACCAAAGAGAAGCACACCGTCAACAAATAGCAAATGAGAAAGAAAATTCGAAGAAGTGATTTTTAATCCTTTTAGGAGGCCATTCTTCTTAGCATTTTTAATTGATTTGTTGAGCCCCTCTACCACAATGAGGAAAAGGAAAGGAGAGAAGGGGCATTCTTATAGGAGGCCTCTTGATGATCAAACGAAATATGATTGAGAACCATTTATAAGGACAACAAAAGACGTTGACTCAATACACCTCATTATCCAATTGATCGTGGCCAAATTCATCCCCATTTGAATGAGATAAAGCCTGATAAAAACCCAACTAACCTTATCGTAATCTTTCGAAAGATCTTACTTCATGGAAAATGGAGACAATCTTTTGGGTTTTTATAGTGTGCAAAGCTTCTTGGGATAGGGCAGCTGCATCATGGATTTGTCTCTTGTAGAGAAAAACCAAATTGTTCCTCTGAAATAATTTCGCTTAAGATAAGCTTGAGGCAATTTGCTATGATTTTGGATATAGGTTTGTAAATCATATTACAACACAACATTGGTCTAAAATCCTCAAAAGAGACAGAGTCTTTCTTCTTCAAGATTGAGGCATGAAAAGTCACATTGAAAGAGCCCAATATTTTGCCTCAAATTCTTGTACAACTTTTAATAGGTCATTTTTAAGCATGTCATAGATTCCAAGGAAAAATTCATTAGCTGTTACTTTTTTGGAAGGATGAAAGGGTAGAAAGGATTTCCCCCTCATAGATATCAACCTAAAAAGACTTATTCATGTCCTCAGAGAGGGACGTCGGGAATAGATCAATGACTCAATCACCTTTTGGATTTCATATATAGGGAAACCCTTCGATTCCTTAAAGAGGATAGAAAAAAAAAAATTCTGAGCCTCAACAATTTCCTTCAAAGAGGACACCATTTGACCATTTTGATCATTAATTTCCGAGATAGAGTTAAGATTCTTACGATAGCATGGAAACTTGTGAATACAATTGGTGTTATTTTTCACTCTCCTTAACTTGGAGATCCTATACATCTTAGAGCAGTCTTCCATAGGCTATATGAGGAGGTTAAAGTCAAAATCGGAACGTCAACTGGTATCTCCAAAAGTTTTAGGAGCGATATCGGGGTCAAGCAAGGGTACCCATTGTGCCCTACCCTTTTTGGTTTCTATATAGACAAACCTGAAGAGTGGTTAAACTTACAGGAGGGTGATGGTGCTCTTTTGAGAGATTTTGTGATAAGGCTTCGACTTCTTTTGTATGCAGATGACCTTATTCTGATTGTTAAATCCTCTCTTGGGTTGCAAGAACACTTAATTTCCCTTGAGCGCTTTTGTAGTATAGTGGGGATGCAAGTCAATACTAGCAAGACGAAAGTGGTAATTTTTTCTAGAAAAAAAAAAACATAAGGAACATAAGTTCTACTTTGAAGGAAACACTCTTGAAGGAGTGACATATTACAAATACCTCGGAATTGACTTCAACAAAAATCTAAGTTGGGAAGGTTGCAGAAAGAAAAAAACTTTGGGAGGTTGGAAAGCGTTCTATGCTTTTCAAAATAGGTGCAGAGAAGCAGAGCTATGGGATTGGAAGACTATGCAAACTCTCTTTGGGCTTTTAGTGATCCTGGTGGTTCTATATGGTTGTGAAGTGTGGGCCAGCAACACATCTGACTTACAGTGGAAGCAAATTGAGAAGATTAAAAAACGATTGATCACAAACAAGTTTAAAATTAAAAGTTCAGTCCCTTATGATATCATGCTGAGTGAAATGGGGGCTGCTCTTATTGAAGCAATGGCTATGGTGTGTCTCATAAGATATCTAAAAAAAATTGAGCAAATGGAAGACAGTCGGTGGCCTAAGGTCGTCTTCAATGATAGATTGTGCAAAAGAAAGAAGACATGGATGTGACAAAATATTAAATGGCTTAATAAATGGGATATCCACTTGAACAGGTGCCCTACGAATATTAAAGAGATAAAGACTTTTGTTATTGATGCAAGCGAACTTGGGATAAAGGGCTCGGGAGAAATAAAGAGTATTACATTGAAGAGTTTAACCCCATATACAATCATCATCAAAAAACATACATAGGGGGCAATATATCTTGGAGAGTCAAAATGCTTATTGTCTAATTAAGAACCAATTCCCATCAACTCCGTTGTGAAACTGGGCATTGGAAAATGACCAAAAGAAGCTTGGGAAGAAAGGGTATGTGTGTTCTGCACCTCCGGAAAAGTGGAAACAGAAAAACATTTCATTTTAGAGTGTGGAGCCTTCAAAGATAGTAGGGACAACTATATAAGTATCTTGACAGCTAGCTCTTGGAATAACTTATTCAACAAGGGTTCAATGGAGAAATTGGAGGAGCTCATCATCAAGTTGAACAGGAAAAGGGATGAACTGCGGTGTGTCCCATAAGTTATTGTTAGCCTGGTGGACGTTAAAGTCATTTTCTTTCTTTCTTTCTTTCTTAAGCCAAATCACTCTACCTTTAGGCACCACTTAGCTTCTTCAAACACCAGCAGGTCCCGTTTCTTTTTCAACAATTCAGAAAGAGTTAAGTCTTCATCCCATGCAAGAGAGTCTGCCAGCCTTTCCACCAGCGAAGAACCAATCTTTGATTCCACTTCCCGAAGTTAGGATTGAGCTTTCAAATTGAAGGTTCGGGCCCAAGATTCGGTGAGTTTCTTAATTTTGGTGAGGTTCTTTGCAAATTGTTACATATGAGCCCATCGCCATCCACCAAAGGATACCAAGAAGACATTTCTAGCCTTTTATAATAAATCTGTTACAATAAATCTGTCTATCATCTGATATAATAAATTTGTCTAGTCTCTTAGCGCTTTTCTCTTTTCTTCCGTTTCTCCAGGTTTGTGATAATTTAGAGAGCTCCAAATTAATTAGATGATTTTGTTCTATTAGTTTGTGATAATTTAGAGGGCTCCAAATCAATGAGATGATTATTTTCTTTTCTATTCAACCAGGAAAAAAAAAGGTTTGTGGTAGTGGGCTCCCAGACCTCCAGAATTGAGAGGATGAAATTGAGATCCCCTCCTAAAATGACATTGGGGGAAGTGAAACAACCAGATTCAGTCCGCCCTTCCCAAAACTGTCGGCATAATGTCCACACACATTGATCATTCTAACCGTGGAATTTAATAAGCGATCCTCGAGATCCACTATCTAATTAGCGGGAAATTTTACTTTTTAAACTTATTTTAATTTAATTATATATTCATTGATTCTGGTATTTAAACTTATTTTATTTAATTATATATTCATTGCTCCTCGATTCTTGTTGTGCTTTGACTAATTTTGGTACTTGCCAAGAAGGTATATCACCACAATAACCATGTGGGCGTTGTGCGTAACACGCCAAAGGTGTGACATTGCTTCTCCATATTCGCCCACCAATTGATTTATAGTGTCGCAGTCATATCCATATTCGCCCACCAATTGATTTATAGTGTCGCAGTCATATCCATATTCGCCCACAAATTGATTTGTACTGTCGTAGTGATATTGTTCAAAGTCAAATATCTTCGTTGTGATATCTGCATTTCCCAGGCTTTCCTTCAACCTCCCTGGACAAATGAGCGAGGTATGCGTGACAGGAGGAACAATAGCTGCTTATCTCGTTCGTAATCTTCTCCAGAAAGGCTACAGAGTTCGCACTACCGTTCGCAATCCAGGTAGTCTGTTTATACCTTACATTCGGATGCTTATGGAATTATAAAAAAATTGCTGTCAACAACCAACCATTATAATTTGTATTAAGATTTCTTCTGGTTTATGTGGGATTTATGTAAACATTTCGTATCTGTGAGTGTGACCAGATAATGTGGAGAAGTTTAGTTATCTGTGGGATCTGCTGGGTGCAAAGGAGAGACTGAACATCGTGAGAGCAGATTTGCTAGAGGAGGGCATGAAGTTTTGATGCAGCGTTGGAGGGTGTAGATGGAGTATTCCATACGGCATCACCTGTGTTAGTTCCATATAACAAGCGAGTGAAGGTATGCAGTATTTATTTATAAGTGCGGAGAGGAATCAAATTTAGTTCAATATTGTTAGGAGTTGTAATTGCATTAACAAATTAGTTAGTTAGTGAAATAATTTGTTTGTGGACGTGGTCGAGGACGTGGTAGAGGACATTCTCAAACAAGAGATAAATCTAAACAAACAAAAGAAAAGTCAGAGCAGTTAAGATCGTTTCACAAGATCATGGTCAGAGATGGACAAATAAATCAAAAAATTAATGTTGTTATTGTAAAAAGTTGGGTCACCATAAATCTGAATGTCGTAAGTTGCAGTATAGAAATAAAGCTAATGTCACAGAAAGTGAAACATCTGATACTTTGTTTCTTTCATGTCAAGTATCTTAGAAAATTCTTGACAAGAATGTTTGGTTGCTAGATAGTGGATGTAGCAATCATATGACTGGTCACAATGATTTACTTTCTAATCTTGATACATCTCTTATTACTACAATTAGTTTGAGTGATGATCATTCGATCGCAGCTTCAGGAAAATGTGTTGTGCCAGTTTTAACAAAGCAGGGTGAAGTGAAAAATATTCCTGATGTTTACTATGTACCAAATATCAAACACAATTTGTTGAGTATAGGGAAATTAATGGCACATGGTTATGATGTTACTTTCTAGAAAAACACTTGCACAATTCTTAATCCAACAAAAAGACTTGTTGCAAAAGTCCCTATTAAAAAGAACATATTGTTTCCCTTAGAGATGAGAAGTGGGAAGATGTATGCATGTAATATTTCTAATGTGACTGAAACTGAGTTATGGCATTATTGTTATGGTCATTTACCAGTCAAAAGTATGAGTTTGTTACAAAGATAGGCTATGGTGACAAGATTGCCTCCTTCGATTAATCAGATTCCTTCTTGTGAAAGTTGCATAGTAGGAAAACACCAACGAGATAGTTTTCCATCATCCTCTTATAGAGCCAAAGAGTGCTTAGAGTTAGTTCACACAGACTTATGTGAACCTATGTAAAATCAGTCGATTGGTGGAAGTTTTTATTTTCTGACATTTATTGATGATTTTAGTAGGAAAGTTGGGGTTTATTTTCTCAAACACAAATACGAGACTTTCATTTAATTCAAAGAATTCAAGGCTGAAGCAGAGAAACAAAGTGGCAGATTTGTCAAAGTTTTGAGATCTGATGGAGTAGGTGAAAGTGTCTCGAGAGAGTTTGTTGATTTTTGTAAACATCGTGGTATTAAAAAGAAAACGACTATCAGATATACTCCACAACAAAATGGAGTAGCAAAAAGAAAGAATCACACCATCATGAACATGGCCAGGAGTTTAATTACAACAAGAAAAATGTCCAAAGATTAATGGGCTGAAGCAGTTGCATGTTCAATTTACATACTTAACAGATGACCAACTTCGAGTGTTCAAGGTAAAGTACCTGAAGAAAAATGAAGTGGATCTAAGGTAAATGTTTCTCATTTCAAAAATTTTGGTTGTGTTGCTTTTGCTCATGTTATTGAAGAGCTAAGAAAGAAGATTGATGATAGAAGTGAGAAGTACATTTTTATTGGCTATAGTGAACAGTCGAAATCATAGAGATTATACAATCCTATTACTAAGAAATTTCTGGTAAGTAGAGATGTTAAATTTATGGAAGATAAATCATGGGATGAAATGGAAAACAATACTTCTCACAATCCTTCTCTCGAGTTAGATGAACATCAAGCACCTACAAAGTTAGATGAACATCAAGAATCGATAACACGTCTTCCAAGATTGCAAGTTCAAAATGAAAGTAGTTCTTTGTCTAATAATGATTCTTCATCTCATAGTGATTTAGATTCTAACCATAATCATCAAAGAATGAGAAGTTTGCGTGATATATATGACCAAGATGATAATGTAGTACAATTTTCATTTTTTTCATCTCAACCTACTTGTTTTGATGAAGCTGCAAAGCCAAAAGAATGGGTAGATGCAATGAATAATTAAATAGAGTATTGAAAGAAACAATACATGGGATTTAGTTGATCTACCTACAGATAAAAATGTCATAAGTGTCAAATGGGTTTATAAAACTAAAATGAATGAAAAAGGTGAGATTGAGAAACACAAAGCAAGGTTAGTTGCCAAAGGTTTTTCACTACAACTTGGCATTGATTATGGTGAAAATTCCACACCTATAGCAAGATTAGATACTGTTCGATTTGTTTTGGCCATTGCAACACAAAATAAGTGGCCTTTTTATCAAATGGATGTCAAGTCTGCCTTCTTGAATGGAGTGTTAAATGAAGAAGTGTATGTCCATCAACCACCTGGATTTGAAGTTAAAACACAAGAGCATCGATTGTGCAAATTAAAGAAAGCCTTGTACGGTTTGAAGCAAGCTCTGCGAGCTTGGTATAGTAGAATTGATCATTATTTACTCAACGATGGTTTCAGTAGGAGAGAAAATGAGTCTAATTTTTATATCAAGGTAAATCAACAGGGTAATATTCTCATCCTATGTCTTTATGTTGACGACTTGATCTACATAGGAAACATGATGTTAGATGCATTTAGATCAACCATGAAAAATGAGTTTGAAATGACAGATCTTGGATTAATGAAGTATTTCTTAGGCATTGAAGTAGAACAATCTGATCATGGTATATTTATTAGTCAACAGAAATATGTTGTTGAAGTTTAAAAAAAAATTAAGATGGAAAAGCGTAAGCCTGCTAACACTCCTATTGCTCTTGGCACTAAATTAAGCAAGGAAGATTTGGGATCAGTAATAAGTTCCACATTGTATAAACAACTTGTTGGTAGTCTTATGTATCTTACTACTACAAGACCTGACATAACATATGCAGCAAGTTACATTTCCAGGTTTATGGAATCTCCTAAGAATTTTCATTGGAAAATTGGTAAGAGGATCTTAAGATACATTGCAGGTACAACCACTTATGGTTTGTGGTACACAACTTCAATAGACATTATGCTTATAGGTTATACTGACAATGATTATACAAGAAGTATTGACGACAGAAAAAACACTTCGATCTATGCTTTTCTTTTTGGAAAGAATTTGATTTCATGCGCATCTAAGAAGCAGCCCATAGTTTATATCTCTTCTATAGAAGTAGAATATGTAGCGGCAACAACAACAGCATGCTATGCAATTTGGTTTAAATGGATTTTGATGGATTTTGGATATACGACAAAAGAACCTATTTCGATTTTTTGTGACAATAGCTCTGCCATTTCCCTGTCAAAGAATAACGTGTTTCATCAAAAAAGAAAACACATTGATACTCAATTTCACTTCATTCGTAAACTTGTAAAAAATGGTGACATTTTCCTCAAATTTTGTGGTTCTAAAGATCAACTAGCTAATATCTTCACTAAATCTTTGGGAAGAGATATTTATCAATTTCAACGTCAAATTTTAGGCATTATTAATAATGTAATCCTCCAGATTAAGAGGGAGTGTTAGGAGTTGTAATTGCATTAACAAATTAGTTAGTTAGTGAAACAATTTGTTTACAGTTACTCAGTTACTCAAATGGTAAAACTGTCTTTGTAAGTATTTATATAATTCATATGAAATCAATAATTTGTGTTCATTCCCAACATTATTTAGCTGTTCTTCTTTATTTATTTTTTCACATATAACTAACTAGGGTTTGAAGATATACATTATTAGGGTTGGTATATTTTGAAGATATACAATATTTCCTAACCTCAAAAAATTTGCAGGAATTTTGAAGTTGCACTCCACCCATATTCAGAGACTAATCAGGAACATGAGAAGTTTGATGATGATGGATGGAGTGTGCCTAAAAAGTTGGACGTTTCAAAACTTCACACAATTTGCATCCAAGTGTGAAAATATCTTTATTTCTTTTATATTTGGAGTTACTAAACATGCTGGTTATTTTGAGCATTGTTATCCATAATAGCATGTAATGGTCTTTCTTTCATATAGCTGTATGATAATCATAACATAGATGAGAACCTCACGTAATGTTTGATTCTTAAATGAATTGTTATGCAAGAAACCCTAATAGATCCTTTTGTTAAGGGCACTCTCAATGTCCTCAGGTCCTGTTCAATATCACCTTATATAACGCGGGTGGTGATTACATCCTCCTGCTCATCAATACTATACGACTATAATAGCCTAGAGCATTCCCTGCTAGATGAGTCACACTGGAGCAATCTAGATTATTGCAAGAAGTACAATGTAAGTACATTCATCCCGATGTAATTGCATAGAAAAAGGCTGCATTTTGCATCTATGCTTTACATTTGCATAATTGTAATTTTAGATCATGTTTCCATTGCAACTTTGGTATGCATATGCAAAAACTACTGTTGAGAAAGAGGCCTGGAAGTTCGCGGGGGGCGGGGGCGGGGGCGGGGCGGGGGGGTGGGGGCAGGGTCTCAATCTAGTCATTGTGAATCTATCATTGGTTCTTGGACCACTTCTAGCACCTAAACCTACCGGCACTCTTTTCGTACCACTGAGCATAATTAAGGGTGCATGCTTTGATCATCACCAAACCTTATTAGCTTTTATATAATCGTAAATTTGTTAAGAAGTTTGATATTCACAGTTTTTGACAAGAGAAGCTATTTGCCAAATTCTTTTCTTTTTTCTAAGTAAAAGCACATGTAAAAGGGGCATATCGCTTATATTGAGTTGCACACAGGAGAAAATAACAAGATATACAAAAATTCCAGGCTGGGCTTTGTTCATATAGATGACATAGAAACAACTCATATTCTGGCCATGGAGGTTTCGTCAACATCGGGGAGAATCATCTGCTCTGCTGATGTTGCTCATTGGAAAGAGATTGTAGACATGCTGAAGAACAAATACCCAATTGTTGGTTTGTAATCATTTCACTGCCTTATGACGATGGATCGATGGTCGTTTTGACCTTTCAAGATGCGAGGGTTCACTGTCAGCAAGCAATGGCCGCCTTAGCCTTTTCAGGCCACCAAATACCATCACTGCCCTGATTTAATTTTTTCCTAAGGTCGAAGGGGCAAGTTTTGTTCCTATAAATACTTGAATCGTATTGTAATCTATATAGAGCATGAGACTGATATAGAAAGAGATATCTTGAAAACATTTTTGAATCAAATTGGTTACTTTGTATTTGGAGCTCTCCTCTATGTTTATATTTTTCTGAGTTTGTAAACTCATTTTATCTCTTGATACAAATTCATTTTTGAACAAACGCAATACTTTCTTGTTTTTACCGATTGGGAATCCGGTTTTACATTTATCCCAAGATTATTTGTTGGAGCGTATATGATTTGGAAAATCATTTTAATTAAAAGTTTGTTATTTCACATTTCGGAGTTCACTTGTTAAATGTGGGCGGAGTTCCTTTGCTTTACCAAATGCCGAAACCCGAAATTGTTGGGCTCACCCCCTATTTGCATTTCGCGATTCGGTAGTCACCGTGTCATTTTTTTTTGTGCATTGGGTGTTAGAAAACCCTGAACCTCGAACTCCACTCTGCATGGCCCCACAATTTAATCACATTTCGCGATTTCGGCAATCAACGTGTGTTATGAGTTCATAGTTTGTAATCGTTGAAACCTGAATGCCGATTGACCTCCGTTTTTCACATTTAGTATTAGAGCCTGCAGTTTATTCGACAATTGCTTAGTTCATTGCAGATTATTCCTGTTAGTGCCAAAAATTTTATTCTCATATTTTTTTGCATGAAGGTTTATTTAATTTTTGTCAATTTTTATAAATGGTTGTGTCTATTAGTAGTTCTTCTCAGATTCAAGTTCCTGTTTTGAGCGAGAAGTCATATGATTCCTGGTACATTCGAATGAGGATGATTTTGAGTTCTCAATATTTGTGGACTTATGTTATTGATGGCTATCCCAAGCCAGTTGATGCTGCAGCATAATTGGCTCTGTCTAATGTTGACCGTGTTTTATTGAAGGAAAACAAGAAGAAGGATAATAAAGCTCTTGGATTAATCCAACAAGAATTAAATGAATCCATTTTTATGAAGATTGCTAGTGCTGCATCTTTGAAGATGGCTAGGGAAATTCTTGAAACCTATTATCAAGGGGTGTCCAAGGTGAAGATAGTCAAGTTGCAGAACTTGAAAAGGGACTTCAAAAATCTGAAGATGAAGGATAATGAAAGTGTTGATACTTTCATGACTCAAGTAATGAGTGTTATGAACCAGCTCAGGCAGTATGGAGATGATGTTGAGAATAAAAGAGTTATTGAGAATGTGCTAAGAAGTTTGCCCAAGAAGTTTGAGCATGTTGTTGTTCCCATAGAGGAATTTAAAGATTTAGGTCTAATGCAAATTGATGATTTAATTCGTTCTTTGGTTGCTCATGAATCTAGGATATCTAGATATGAAGAAGGATCAATGGAGCATGATTTCAAATCCCAACTGCATGTTACCAAAGGCAGAAGCAGAGGAAGGTTTCATACTCGTGGAAGAGGAGGTCGGTTTTCTGGTCCAAGGGACAACGAAGATGAATCAAAGTCTGAGCAGAATCCTCCTAATTTAAGAGGGAGTAGCAGCAAACCCTGGCAGCAAGATAATCAGAGGTATGAAAAAACTAAAGTACAATGTTATTATTGTAAGAAGTTTGGGCATTTTGCTAACAAATTTTGGAAGAAATAGGAAGATGCTGGAAAGAAGTCTGCACATATTATAAATGAGTCTGAGGATCATCGAAATCTTGTGTTTTTGACCTGTAAAGTCACTCAAGAATGTGCAAATGATATTTGGTTTTTGGATAGTGGTTGCAGTAACCACATGACTGGTAATAAAGACTTATTTTCTTCTATTGATACTAGTATTCAATCTGAAGTCAAACTGGGAAATGACTGTAAGGTTACAGTCAATGGTAAAGGTATAGTTCCAGTTTACACTAAGAACAATAAGAGAAGAAATATTGATGATGTTTACTTTGTGCCTGGTTTAAAATGCAATCTTATCATTGTTGGATAGTTGTTGGAGAAAAAGTGCAGAGTGTTCTTCAACAACAAAGTATGTACTATTTATGATAAATTACCCAGCAAATAGTTGATTGCAAGAGTAGAGATGACCAAGAATAGAATGTTTCCACTTGTTATGAGAAATGATTTGAGTGGTTCTTTGAATGCTTATAAAGATGGAAGTTTAGATGAATCTTGGTTATGGCATTTGAGATATGGTCATTTACATTTTGGTGGCTTAGATTTGTTACAGAGAAACAGATGGTGAAGGTGTTACCTTGTATTCAACAACCTGCAAGCTCTTGTGAGAGCTACATACTTGGAAAACATCACAGAGAGAAATTTGTTTCATGTGTTTCCTACAGAGCAAAAGCTCCTTTGGAAATTGTCCACACAGATTTATGTGGACCTATGCAAACAACTTCTTTAACTGGTTGTGTTTATTTTATGACTTTCATTGATGATTTTAGTAGGAAGACTTGGTTGTATTTGGTGAAACAAAAGTCTGAAGCCTTTGATGTTTTTAAGAAATTGAAGTCTATGGTTGAGAATGAGAGTGGTCGAACCATTAAGATCTTCAATTCTGATAGAGGAGGTGAGTATAAATTCAATGAATTCATTGAATTTTGTGGTCTTCGTGGAATTAAAAGATAATTTACTGCTCAATATTCTCCACAATAGAATGGAGTGGCTGAAAGGAAGAATTAGACCATTATGGATATGGCTCGAAGCATGTTGAAAGAGAAGCATCTTTCATATGAATATTGGGGAGATGCGGTTCTTTTCTCTATTTTTATCTTGAATAGAAGTCTGACTAAGACTGTGAGGGATCATGTACCTCAGGAAGCCTAGAATGGTAAGCCTTATAATGTTTCTCATTTAAGAATTTTTTGATGTGTTGCATTTGCACATGTACCTGCAGAAATGAGGAGGAAGTTGGATGACAGAAGTGAGAGATGTATTTTTGTTGGATATAGTGAAGATTTTAGGGCATATAAACTCTACAATCCCATCACCCATAAATATGTAATCAGCAGAGATGTTCAATTTAAAGAAGATGAAGCTTGGGATGGAACTATTGACAAATCAATTTAAGAGAGAGTTGTGTTACCCCGTGAAGATGATGATGGAGCTGAGCAGGATGAAGATGATGGACAGATGGTTCCACATACACATACGCCTGCAAAAATAAGTCCAATAAGGCTAGCACTAGATTTCAGCCCATCTCAATTTAGAACGCCAATAACTCATGAACGTGGTGAGCCATCTGGACATGGTGGACATCAAATAGATTCATAGGTAAGTAGTGAATCAAATCCCACTTTAGCTTCATTAAGAGACATATTTAAAGGACAAAAGACTAGAAGTTTAAAAGAATTGTATGATCATAATGAAGAAGTAGATTAGATTTCAAATTTTGCATTAATGGCATGTGATTCTATAAGTTTTTATGAAGTTGCTAAAGAGGATGTCTTGATAAAAGCAATGGATGAGGAGATTGATTCCTTTGAAAGAAATAACACTTGGGATCTTGTAGATTTACTTGAAGGTAAGAACATTATTGGTGTTAAATGGGTTTATAAGACTAAGTTGAATGCAGATAGTCAAGTTGAAAAATACAAGGAAAGACTTGTAGCTCAGGGGTTTAGTCAGCAACCCAGTATTGATTACAATGAAACATTTGTTCCTGTAGCAAGGATTGACACAATGAGGATGGTATTAGCTATTGTAGCTCATAATAGATGGATCATGCATCCGATGGACGTCAAGTCTACATTCTTGAATGGATATTTGGAAGAAGAGGTTTATGTAAGACAACCTTTGGGTTATGAGATTGATAAGCACAGAGATAAAGTTTATAAGCTGAGGAAAGCCTTGTATGGATTGAAGAAGACATCCAGAGTTTGGAATATCAGAATTGATGATTACATGATTAGTGTTGGATTCAACAGAATTCCAAGTGAACCAACTCTGTATACAAAGGTAAACCGGAATGGTAAAATTTTGATTGTTTGTTTGTATGTTGATGATCTGATTTTTACTAGAGATCTATCAGTAGATGATTTTAAGAATGCCATGAAAACAAAGTTTGAGATGATTGATTTAGGTTTGATGAAATTTTTTCTTGGAATTGAAGTGGATCAATTTGATGATGGAATTTTCATTTGTCAAACTAACTATGCAAATGAAGTGCTGAAAAGGTTTAGAATGTTGAACTGCAAGCCAGCTACAACACCAATGGCAACTGGTATTAAACTCAGCAAGTATGATGAAGGATCATATGTTGATCCAACCTTGTATAAGACGCTGGTTGGAAGCCTTATGTACTTAACAACAACCAGACCTCACATTATGTTTGCTATGAGTTTGATTTCCAGATTCATGGAGACTCTGAAGAGTACTCATTGGCAAGCAGGAAAAAGGATCTTGAGATATGTTGCTAGAACAACTAAGTATCCGATACACATCAAGATTAAACTTTGAGCTATTCGGATATACTGATAGTGATTTTGCAGGTTCCATTGATGACAAGAAAAACACATCTAGGTATATTTTCAGTCTTCGATCTAGAGCAGTGGCATGGACATCAAAGAAACAACCCATTGTGACTCTATCTTCCACTGAGGCAGAGTATGTTGCAACAGCTGTAGCTCCATGTTAAGCTGTATGGATGAGAAGGGTCTTGAATGAACTGTTGCATGACCAGAAAAATGCAGCTCAAATTGTCTGTGACAATAAATCTACCATTGCACTGTCAAAGAATCATGTCTTTCACAAACAGAGTAAGCACATTGATACGAGGTATCATTTCATTCGTGCACTGATAAATGGAAAATAAATTTATGTTCAGTTCTGCAAGTCTGAAGAACAATTTGCAGACATATTTACAAAGCCTTTGGGAAATGAATTGTTTAAAATCCATAGAAGAAACATTGGGGTCTGTAAACTGTAATACATTGTTGACAACAATTTTGTTTCACCTGTTTTATTTTGTTTTTTGTTCTGAAATGATTAAGAGGGAGCATTTTGGTTTGTAATCATTTCACCGCCTTATGACGGCGGATCGGTGGCCATCTTGACCTTTCAAGATGCGAGGGTTCACTGTCAGCCCAAGCGGTGGCCGCCTTAGCCTTTGCAGGCCACCAAATACCACCACCTCCCTGATTTAATTTTTTCCTAAGGTCGAAGGGGCAAGTTTTGTTTCTATAAATACTTGAATCGTATTGTAATCTATATAGAGCATGAGACTGATATAGAAAGAGATATCTTGAAAACATTTTAGAATCAAATTGGTTACTTTGTATTTGGAGCTCTGCTGTGCGTTTATATTTTACTGAGTTTGTAAATTCATTTTATCTCTTGATAAAAATTCATTTTTGAACAAACACAATAATTTCTTGTTTTTACCGATTGGGAATCTGGTTTTACATTTATCCCAAGATTATTTGTTGGAGCGTATATGATTTGGAAATTCATTTTAATTAAAAGTTTGTTATTTCGCATTTGGGAGTTCACTTGTTAAATGTGCGCAGAGTTCCTTTGCTTTACCAAATGCCGAAACCCGAAATTGTTGGGCCCACACCCTATTTGCATTTCGCGATTCAGCAGTCACCATGCCATTTTCTTTTTGTGCATTGGGTGTTAGCAAACCCCAAACCCCGAACTCCACTCTCCCTGGCCCCACAGTTTAATCACATTTCGCAATTTCGACAATCAATGTGTGTTATGAGTTCCGTGTTTGTAATCGCCAAAACCCAAATGTGGACAAGTAAGTTCACATTTTTTCAGCCATACCTTAAATTGAACATCAAAGCCCATTAGATGCTGCATATTATCTTTTTAATCAATAAAGTTCATGACTTGTTGATGAAGGGACTTGGCCTTTTGAATACCTTCAGTAGCATCTTGGAATATATTCATTGTTTTTATATTTATCAATTAAAAGTAGATTAGTTCTATTACTAAATTAAATTTTATGATTTCAACCATAGTTTTATAATAATAATAATTTAATTTTAATTTTACTGTTAAGTTAGATATAGAAAATGGTTGATACTAAATTGCTGTATGAGATCTTTTTATTTGTGAAACAAAAAACTTGACTACTAAAATCTACTGAAAAGTACATACTCTACCCTGCCCTACCAGTTTAGATTCCACTGTAAACATTTTGTCTACCCCACCCTACCCTCCTCTCGATTCAAGAAACATTTTGTTCAACTACACTGTAAACATTTTCTAATCTTACCCTACCCTACTCTACTCCTCTAGATTCTACTGGAAACATTTTGTCTACCCTACCCTCTGGATTCTACTGAGAAACATTTTGTCTGCTTCACTGTAAACATTTTCTAATCTTAACTGGGTAACAATTATGCTTACACCGGAATTTAGTAATTATATATTTTTTGCTGGTTAACATTATTTGTTCTGATCATTTCAGATGTGGAGCAGAGGAAGGAAATGACGTAACGCACACTATGAACACTAGTAAGATAAAAAACCTGGGACTTGCCAGCTTTAAAAGCCTAGAGCAGATGCTTGAAGACTGCGTTAAAAGTTTTGAAGGGAGGGGCCTGCTGCAGAATCTGCCTTAGCGTCATGGATACAATGGAAGAATTTTTTTTCAGTAGCTCGTCTGATCTTCTTAACACAAATACTGGAAAGTGATCATTATGTCATTATATTTAATAAACTGGTAGAACACTTAGTCATAGTTGCTTCCACTACAAAGTGATTTGTACTGATTGTGAGAGTTTTTTGAATCAAGTTAATGTTTGTTTAACCGTAGTGATTTGTACTGATTGTGAGAGTTTTTTGAATCAAGTTAATGTTTGTTTAACCCATTCTCTTGTTGAAACACCGATAAATGAGTTGGGCTTATATGTATCATTATTATATGCCTAGTGAAATGTCGAAATCATGAGAGGTTCACTGTACTTTATACAACAGGAATATTGGCATTGGAAAATTTGTACTCGTCTGATCTTCTTAACACAAATACAGGAAAGTGATAATTATATCTTTCTATTTAATAAACTGGTAGAACACTCAGTCATAGTTGCTTCCACTACAAAGTGATTTGTACTAACTGCAAGAGTTTTTTGAATAAGTTAATGTTTGTTTAACTCGTTCTCTTGCTGAAACACTGATAAATGAGTTGGGCTTATATGTCTCATTATTATATGATTAGTGAAATGTCGAAACCATGAGAAGTTCACTACACTTTATACGACAGGAATATTGGCATTGGAAAATTTGTATTCTCAAAACTATTTATTTATGGGTTTCAGAAATCCTTAAATACAGCATATTCAGAGCATAATTCCAGACATATCAGTCCAATGACAACCGTGGAAAGATGAATTTTGCACATCTTCCTTTCGGTGAAAGAAGACAAAATTGAGATGTAGTCATCTACTCTGCTCTTAGTTGGGAAAGAAAGTCCTAAATCCAAATGAACTTAAGGCAGTGTTGATAAGTGAAAATGAAAATATAAAATTTAAGTCTATTTTTTTTTTACTGTTGTGTTTGTGATTTGTTGGACTAACATGTAGATGAGAAACCGCTATCAAAAGACATTTAAGCAGTTAAAGTCACCCAAAAACTCATCTAGCCTAGGCCACACCAACTCTCTCTTCAAAATAAAAACTAATTTCAAATTTGAATTGCCATGACTTACTCTGAAAATTTTACAAACCTAAATCCATTTTAACAAAAAAAAAATAAAATTATATTTTATAAAAGGTTTGCATTTTACTTGTTTTTTAAAATCTTTTAAATACTTTATAAATCTAAAAACTAAACGCTAAGTTGAATCTATACTCAACATAAAGCTACATCACAATTATTACAGGGCTGTGTTTTCACAAAAATTAATATACAAGTGGAACAGTTAAGCCTTGCTAGTCCGTTTTGCAGTTTGCTAACATCTTCATCTCCGTTCGCAGTGGTTATGGTGAATTAACCAAAAATTGATTGAGTGTCTAAG
>ML820859.1:34851-76032 GCA_009831015.1 Picea engelmannii
TAGAGATGACCAAGAATAGAATGTTTCCACTTGTTATGAGAAATGATTTGAGTGGTTCTTTGAATGCTTATAAAGATGGAAGTTTAGATGAATCTTGGTTATGGCATTTGAGATATGGTCATTTACATTTTGGTGGCTTAGATTTGTTACAGAGAAACAGATGGTGAAGGTGTTACCTTGTATTCAACAACCTGCAAGCTCTTGTGAGAGCTACATACTTGGAAAACATCACAGAGAGAAATTTGTTTCATGTGTTTCCTACAGAGCAAAAGCTCCTTTGGAAATTGTCCACACAGATTTATGTGGACCTATGCAAACAACTTCTTTAACTGGTTGTGTTTATTTTATGACTTTCATTGATGATTTTAGTAGGAAGACTTGGTTGTATTTGGTGAAACAAAAGTCTGAAGCCTTTGATGTTTTTAAGAAATTGAAGTCTATGGTTGAGAATGAGAGTGGTCGAACCATTAAGATCTTCAATTCTGATAGAGGAGGTGAGTATAAATTCAATGAATTCATTGAATTTTGTGGTCTTCGTGGAATTAAAAGATAATTTACTGCTCAATATTCTCCACAATAGAATGGAGTGGCTGAAAGGAAGAATTAGACCATTATGGATATGGCTCGAAGCATGTTGAAAGAGAAGCATCTTTCATATGAATATTGGGGAGATGCGGTTCTTTTCTCTATTTTTATCTTGAATAGAAGTCTGACTAAGACTGTGAGGGATCATGTACCTCAGGAAGCCTAGAATGGTAAGCCTTATAATGTTTCTCATTTAAGAATTTTTTGATGTGTTGCATTTGCACATGTACCTGCAGAAATGAGGAGGAAGTTGGATGACAGAAGTGAGAGATGTATTTTTGTTGGATATAGTGAAGATTTTAGGGCATATAAACTCTACAATCCCATCACCCATAAATATGTAATCAGCAGAGATGTTCAATTTAAAGAAGATGAAGCTTGGGATGGAACTATTGACAAATCAATTTAAGAGAGAGTTGTGTTACCCCGTGAAGATGATGATGGAGCTGAGCAGGATGAAGATGATGGACAGATGGTTCCACATACACATACGCCTGCAAAAATAAGTCCAATAAGGCTAGCACTAGATTTCAGCCCATCTCAATTTAGAACGCCAATAACTCATGAACGTGGTGAGCCATCTGGACATGGTGGACATCAAATAGATTCATAGGTAAGTAGTGAATCAAATCCCACTTTAGCTTCATTAAGAGACATATTTAAAGGACAAAAGACTAGAAGTTTAAAAGAATTGTATGATCATAATGAAGAAGTAGATTAGATTTCAAATTTTGCATTAATGGCATGTGATTCTATAAGTTTTTATGAAGTTGCTAAAGAGGATGTCTTGATAAAAGCAATGGATGAGGAGATTGATTCCTTTGAAAGAAATAACACTTGGGATCTTGTAGATTTACTTGAAGGTAAGAACATTATTGGTGTTAAATGGGTTTATAAGACTAAGTTGAATGCAGATAGTCAAGTTGAAAAATACAAGGAAAGACTTGTAGCTCAGGGGTTTAGTCAGCAACCCAGTATTGATTACAATGAAACATTTGTTCCTGTAGCAAGGATTGACACAATGAGGATGGTATTAGCTATTGTAGCTCATAATAGATGGATCATGCATCCGATGGACGTCAAGTCTACATTCTTGAATGGATATTTGGAAGAAGAGGTTTATGTAAGACAACCTTTGGGTTATGAGATTGATAAGCACAGAGATAAAGTTTATAAGCTGAGGAAAGCCTTGTATGGATTGAAGAAGACATCCAGAGTTTGGAATATCAGAATTGATGATTACATGATTAGTGTTGGATTCAACAGAATTCCAAGTGAACCAACTCTGTATACAAAGGTAAACCGGAATGGTAAAATTTTGATTGTTTGTTTGTATGTTGATGATCTGATTTTTACTAGAGATCTATCAGTAGATGATTTTAAGAATGCCATGAAAACAAAGTTTGAGATGATTGATTTAGGTTTGATGAAATTTTTTCTTGGAATTGAAGTGGATCAATTTGATGATGGAATTTTCATTTGTCAAACTAACTATGCAAATGAAGTGCTGAAAAGGTTTAGAATGTTGAACTGCAAGCCAGCTACAACACCAATGGCAACTGGTATTAAACTCAGCAAGTATGATGAAGGATCATATGTTGATCCAACCTTGTATAAGACGCTGGTTGGAAGCCTTATGTACTTAACAACAACCAGACCTCACATTATGTTTGCTATGAGTTTGATTTCCAGATTCATGGAGACTCTGAAGAGTACTCATTGGCAAGCAGGAAAAAGGATCTTGAGATATGTTGCTAGAACAACTAAGTATCCGATACACATCAAGATTAAACTTTGAGCTATTCGGATATACTGATAGTGATTTTGCAGGTTCCATTGATGACAAGAAAAACACATCTAGGTATATTTTCAGTCTTCGATCTAGAGCAGTGGCATGGACATCAAAGAAACAACCCATTGTGACTCTATCTTCCACTGAGGCAGAGTATGTTGCAACAGCTGTAGCTCCATGTTAAGCTGTATGGATGAGAAGGGTCTTGAATGAACTGTTGCATGACCAGAAAAATGCAGCTCAAATTGTCTGTGACAATAAATCTACCATTGCACTGTCAAAGAATCATGTCTTTCACAAACAGAGTAAGCACATTGATACGAGGTATCATTTCATTCGTGCACTGATAAATGGAAAATAAATTTATGTTCAGTTCTGCAAGTCTGAAGAACAATTTGCAGACATATTTACAAAGCCTTTGGGAAATGAATTGTTTAAAATCCATAGAAGAAACATTGGGGTCTGTAAACTGTAATACATTGTTGACAACAATTTTGTTTCACCTGTTTTATTTTGTTTTTTGTTCTGAAATGATTAAGAGGGAGCATTTTGGTTTGTAATCATTTCACCGCCTTATGACGGCGGATCGGTGGCCATCTTGACCTTTCAAGATGCGAGGGTTCACTGTCAGCCCAAGCGGTGGCCGCCTTAGCCTTTGCAGGCCACCAAATACCACCACCTCCCTGATTTAATTTTTTCCTAAGGTCGAAGGGGCAAGTTTTGTTTCTATAAATACTTGAATCGTATTGTAATCTATATAGAGCATGAGACTGATATAGAAAGAGATATCTTGAAAACATTTTAGAATCAAATTGGTTACTTTGTATTTGGAGCTCTGCTGTGCGTTTATATTTTACTGAGTTTGTAAATTCATTTTATCTCTTGATAAAAATTCATTTTTGAACAAACACAATAATTTCTTGTTTTTACCGATTGGGAATCTGGTTTTACATTTATCCCAAGATTATTTGTTGGAGCGTATATGATTTGGAAATTCATTTTAATTAAAAGTTTGTTATTTCGCATTTGGGAGTTCACTTGTTAAATGTGCGCAGAGTTCCTTTGCTTTACCAAATGCCGAAACCCGAAATTGTTGGGCCCACACCCTATTTGCATTTCGCGATTCAGCAGTCACCATGCCATTTTCTTTTTGTGCATTGGGTGTTAGCAAACCCCAAACCCCGAACTCCACTCTCCCTGGCCCCACAGTTTAATCACATTTCGCAATTTCGACAATCAATGTGTGTTATGAGTTCCGTGTTTGTAATCGCCAAAACCCAAATGTGGACAAGTAAGTTCACATTTTTTCAGCCATACCTTAAATTGAACATCAAAGCCCATTAGATGCTGCATATTATCTTTTTAATCAATAAAGTTCATGACTTGTTGATGAAGGGACTTGGCCTTTTGAATACCTTCAGTAGCATCTTGGAATATATTCATTGTTTTTATATTTATCAATTAAAAGTAGATTAGTTCTATTACTAAATTAAATTTTATGATTTCAACCATAGTTTTATAATAATAATAATTTAATTTTAATTTTACTGTTAAGTTAGATATAGAAAATGGTTGATACTAAATTGCTGTATGAGATCTTTTTATTTGTGAAACAAAAAACTTGACTACTAAAATCTACTGAAAAGTACATACTCTACCCTGCCCTACCAGTTTAGATTCCACTGTAAACATTTTGTCTACCCCACCCTACCCTCCTCTCGATTCAAGAAACATTTTGTTCAACTACACTGTAAACATTTTCTAATCTTACCCTACCCTACTCTACTCCTCTAGATTCTACTGGAAACATTTTGTCTACCCTACCCTCTGGATTCTACTGAGAAACATTTTGTCTGCTTCACTGTAAACATTTTCTAATCTTAACTGGGTAACAATTATGCTTACACCGGAATTTAGTAATTATATATTTTTTGCTGGTTAACATTATTTGTTCTGATCATTTCAGATGTGGAGCAGAGGAAGGAAATGACGTAACGCACACTATGAACACTAGTAAGATAAAAAACCTGGGACTTGCCAGCTTTAAAAGCCTAGAGCAGATGCTTGAAGACTGCGTTAAAAGTTTTGAAGGGAGGGGCCTGCTGCAGAATCTGCCTTAGCGTCATGGATACAATGGAAGAATTTTTTTTCAGTAGCTCGTCTGATCTTCTTAACACAAATACTGGAAAGTGATCATTATGTCATTATATTTAATAAACTGGTAGAACACTTAGTCATAGTTGCTTCCACTACAAAGTGATTTGTACTGATTGTGAGAGTTTTTTGAATCAAGTTAATGTTTGTTTAACCGTAGTGATTTGTACTGATTGTGAGAGTTTTTTGAATCAAGTTAATGTTTGTTTAACCCATTCTCTTGTTGAAACACCGATAAATGAGTTGGGCTTATATGTATCATTATTATATGCCTAGTGAAATGTCGAAATCATGAGAGGTTCACTGTACTTTATACAACAGGAATATTGGCATTGGAAAATTTGTACTCGTCTGATCTTCTTAACACAAATACAGGAAAGTGATAATTATATCTTTCTATTTAATAAACTGGTAGAACACTCAGTCATAGTTGCTTCCACTACAAAGTGATTTGTACTAACTGCAAGAGTTTTTTGAATAAGTTAATGTTTGTTTAACTCGTTCTCTTGCTGAAACACTGATAAATGAGTTGGGCTTATATGTCTCATTATTATATGATTAGTGAAATGTCGAAACCATGAGAAGTTCACTACACTTTATACGACAGGAATATTGGCATTGGAAAATTTGTATTCTCAAAACTATTTATTTATGGGTTTCAGAAATCCTTAAATACAGCATATTCAGAGCATAATTCCAGACATATCAGTCCAATGACAACCGTGGAAAGATGAATTTTGCACATCTTCCTTTCGGTGAAAGAAGACAAAATTGAGATGTAGTCATCTACTCTGCTCTTAGTTGGGAAAGAAAGTCCTAAATCCAAATGAACTTAAGGCAGTGTTGATAAGTGAAAATGAAAATATAAAATTTAAGTCTATTTTTTTTTTACTGTTGTGTTTGTGATTTGTTGGACTAACATGTAGATGAGAAACCGCTATCAAAAGACATTTAAGCAGTTAAAGTCACCCAAAAACTCATCTAGCCTAGGCCACACCAACTCTCTCTTCAAAATAAAAACTAATTTCAAATTTGAATTGCCATGACTTACTCTGAAAATTTTACAAACCTAAATCCATTTTAACAAAAAAAAAATAAAATTATATTTTATAAAAGGTTTGCATTTTACTTGTTTTTTAAAATCTTTTAAATACTTTATAAATCTAAAAACTAAACGCTAAGTTGAATCTATACTCAACATAAAGCTACATCACAATTATTACAGGGCTGTGTTTTCACAAAAATTAATATACAAGTGGAACAGTTAAGCCTTGCTAGTCCGTTTTGCAGTTTGCTAACATCTTCATCTCCGTTCGCAGTGGTTATGGTGAATTAACCAAAAATTGATTGAGTGTCTAAGGATCGATATGCCTAACCAATTTGAGTTGCATGTCCAATCAGTAAATTCAGTCAATAAATTTTCAAATTCTCCTTTGGAATAGAATAGGTGGAATTCGTCCACTCTTCCAAGCCTTGTAGTACTAAAATCCGTGTGTTATCCCACATCATACAAAGCAACGCTTGCACTGTAACAGAGTCCATCTCATCCCTGCTAAATGAATACTTAATAAAATCTAATAATCTAGTAGTTGAGCTAAATTAGTAGGTTGATAAAATTTAATAACATAGACGTTATGCTAAATTATGCTAAATTAGTAGGTTGAGAAAATTGGTGTTGTCTAAACTTTTTATGTTTTGGTTTTTTGGCTGGAATCCTTTATATAAATTTGGACAAAATTGTAATTTTCTGTTGTTTAAATTGTATTTATGAATGTATAAATGGATTCAACTTGCTAAAACGTGTCACACTCAGATTATACAGACTTAGCCACTCAAATCAAATGTGTATATCCAACAAATTCTAACAGAATTTCAGATAAAATTAAACAAAAAATATCCCTGAAAAAATACCTAGTTTAGAGACTAAAAAATTGATTATATTAATATATAATAAAATTAAATAATTAATAAAATCTATTATATTATATATTATTAATATAAACATTAATATTACTATTAGATTAATATATAATTTAATACATTAATATAAATATTATATTAATATTAATGATATAATACATTATAATATAATGTATTAGGTGAAATGCATAAAGCACAAACCTAAAATTAAAGAGTGATAAATTTGTGTTAAATTATGAGCTTGATTTCTTATGCAGATTAATTATTTTATTTTCTTCAACACTTTGATTCCAGCTTACTACACTTCAACAATACCTGAACGGAAGAAAATTGAGAGGAAGATGGAGCTCTGTGGTCCAATAGCATCGGAGGCCCGCGGGCCGCCTACTGCGGTCACGAGCCTCCCGTCCCACCCTCTCCCTCTAACCTGTTTCCCAACCACGTACCCTCCTGTAGCCGTACCTCCGAACTCACCTTAGGTCACCCGACGACATCCCTCGACCCTTCATAAGCCTCAGAACAGTCCAAGCTTTAACACTTGGGGGGTTTTAGCACTTTCTTTTTTAAACTTGGTTTATTCCAGTGACAGTTAGAACATAGTTTTTTCGAGGAACACCTCGTCCAGCTACATAACAAACATGGCAGGCTACGATGACGTGGTGGACTTCTCCTGAGCCTGGAGAACCGCTTCCCTGGCATTTGACAACTGATAGTCAAGACCAGATCCTCTCAGAACAGTTAGATGGGTTTACACCATCGGCCTCATAGGAAGACTATTTTCACAGCTCTCGGGTTTCTTTGGGATTTCTCCGGGACAGGCTCAAGTTGACCGCTCTTAGCTAAGAGGCGTAGGATCTTTCCAGGTTTTTTCTCCACAAAACTCGGCCAATCCCACCCAATCCGTGTCTCAACTCTCGTCCTCCTTCCCTACCACTGATCCTTTCTCCCCTCCACTTTGTAGTGTTCCCCTCACCTCCTACCCCTCCATCTTCTCCTGGTCCTCACCAAACCCCACGATCCCAATCTTCCCTCTTTCCCCCTCCCTAGAACAAAGTCTTTTTGCACCACCTCTTATAGGCCTGGGTTCTCCCCCACATGCTCAAACTAACACAGATTGACCCCCTTTGGAATATGACACAAATCCGGCCCACCCCTACCCTTTTGAAGAACAATGTTATTTTCAGGACCACACTATTATGGCAGATGAAGGGTTTATCTCAGCAAACCTCTAGCCAATAAATTCCAATGAGTGGATCAATGTCTTTGGAGGGGAAACAACAAATGAAACACAGTTCCAACACTCTTGCCCTCGTAAGGGAGCCAATGGAACAAGACACAGAAAATGCAATAAATGTGTAGGATCCTCGTCCACAAACCAAAATTTCACTCTGGGGGACGACCTAACCATAGAAACAATGGCAAAAACGGTAGAAAAAACCCTCGTTAGGAAAGCGTATGGATGCCAATTTAGTGAAAACTCGCTAAACATTTGGGTGGCTTCAAACTGGAATCAGCTCTACAATCCACCACCAAAAATCAATCAACTTTCCAGAGGTTAGTTCATGCTTACTTTCGTTGAAAAATCCCAGGCTTACTCAGTCCTACAAAAAATATGGTTCATAGACTCCTCCCCTATTCTCCTAAAGCTATGGAACCCCAATTTCGACGCAGACAATGAGAGATTGGACTCCATCCCCATCTGGGTTAGACTACTGGGATTCCCCCAACATCTCTGGAATGAAAAGTGCTTTCAATCCAGCCCGAATCATCTGGGAGATTTCATAACTGCGGTTATGAGTTTTCTTGATACAGGGGAAATGGCAGTAGCAAGGATCCTAGTCCTTCTAAACATAAGAGAGGGCCTAAAATAATTCCTAAACTTAATAGATCTGGGGAGAACCAGGGTACAAATTCTTGACTACAAAGGTATCCCTTTTTGTTGTAGAAGATGTCATGAATACAAACACATCATCAAGTATTTCATCTACATCTCGAGAGGACATAGAAATCGTCGGCCAATTGAAGAAAATAGGAGGAGCAATGAGACGTCGATCTCCAAAGACACCAACTCTCCCTCCACGAAATCTTTTATAGGAGGCAACACAAATGAATAAGAAGCATCAAGGACTGAAGAAGTAGAAGCTCCTTCCTTGCAAGAAGGAAACGGTTTGGTATTAGTTCCAGTTGACACGAAGCGTTAGGCATTAGAAGCAGGCATAGAGACCATCCCTCACTTTCTAGTTGACATATTTTTGGGTATGCATATCTCTATCTCCCACCCAAATTTTGGTTTTTCAAAGGATTTTAGCTTTACTGTGTTGAATGGACGTCTTTCCCCCACTCTTCTCCCCTTTCCTCCTCCCCCACTCCTCCCTCCACCCCTTCCCTCCCCTTCCGTCTTCCCCTCCATGCCATTACCATATCTGGAGAACAACACTCTCCCCCACCCTCCACCTGAGGAATCTTCCTCTGAAGAATCAGAAGACTCCATTATCAGATCCCAACTCCACAACAAGATTGTCTCCATACCTATTTCAGAACACAAGGGCTTGGGATCAAACCCTGAGATTCATAAAACAAAAAAGGGGCGTGGAAGAAACTCCCACGTCTACAAGGCACAATCCAAGGCTTTGGTTGATATTTCCTTTGGCCGAAAAAAATCAATAATTGGGGTGCTTAGAGTAGCGAAAACCCTTGACAGGGTCCCCTTAAGAAATTCCTCACATACAATTGCAGGGGTTTGGCAAGTTCCCCCAAAAATCTTGCACTAAAAAGGTTGGTCCTAATAAACAAACCAGACTTCATCTTCCGACAAGAAACTCTCTTGGATGAAGAAGCTGCGAAAAAATTGCTCACCACACTGATTCCAGGTTGGGATTTCCTGGGTCAGAGTCCCCAAGGCAGATCAGGGGGCCTAATACTCGGATGGTGAATTCAAAAAGAAAAACTCCAAAATTCCTGGGCAATGGATTCTGTTTTAGGAGGAGACTTCCTTTTGGAAGGTTTTGAAAAGAGCTTCACCTTATTAAACATCTATGGGCCACACTCAGAATGAAATACTTTTTGGGATAACTTGTTCACACAAAAACTTTTGAACATTGAACTACTAATATTGGGAGGTGACCTAAATTTCTCTTTGGGAGAAGCAAAAAGTTGGGGTCCTAATGCCCACCCATATACTCAAGCTGCATATTTCAAACATTTGATCGAATCAAGAGGAATAATTGATGTGGCTCCACCAAAAATGCTACCCACTTGGAGAAATATGAGGACAGGAGAAGCCAGAGTAGCAAAAATATTAGATCATTTTTTGATCTCTGAATCCTTTGCATCGCTCCCTTTTTAGTTTCATCAATGGATTGGAAGAACAGGAGAATTAGATCACTCACATGTTTGGCTCGAGTTGGAAGGATCCCCCATCAAACCAGTTGCCCCTTTCAAATTCAATCCCTCATAGCTAAAAGATGAAAGCTTCCAACAACTTATCAGGACAAACTGGACCTCCATCAGAAACACAGAGGAAAATCCTACAGGCATCTAGTTTGCGACAAATCTCAAATCATTAAAGAAATTGGTCATCCCTTGGGAAAAATAAAAACAGACCTTAGAAGAAAAGGAATTACAAAAAATTAAGGAAAACCTCAAAATCATTCAAGAATCCCTTGAGACAGCCTTTCTCTCAGACGACGCCCGGGAAACTTAAAAAAATCTAGAAGCAAGAAGAAGAACCTTGCTATTGGAACAAGATAATTCTTGGAGACTGAAAAGTAGATCTACTTGGTTGGGAAAGGGGGATGAAAACACAAAATTCTTCCAAGCATATGCAAAAGGAAGGAAAGCTGGAAACATAATCTAGATTTTAAAGGACCAGGAAGGCAGACCCTGCACATCTTTTGATGAATTAGCAAACCTGGGAAAAAAAAAATTCCGGTCCCTCTTTAAAGCTGACAGGAACACAAATATTGCAGAAATCATAAAGGTGGCCTTATACATCCCAAATTTTGTAATCGACCAAGGGAACCAAGACTTGTTCACACAAAGTAAAAAAAAAAAGAGTTAAAATAAACCCTAAAAATCTTTCAGAGAGACAAAAGTCTAGGCCCTGATGGGTGGACAATCGAATTTTTCAGGGGTTTCTATGATTTTATTAGCAAGGATCTACTAAAGGTAATTGAAGAATCAAGAACAAATGGCAGAATCCATGGACCCTTCAACTCCACTTTTATATCCCTCATACCAAATGTAAATGATCCTGAGAACTTTGATGACTACAGACCTATTTCTCTCTGTAACTGCATTTACAAAATCATTTCTAAAATCATAGCTCGAAGGATAAAACCCCTACTTTCAAAAGCCATCTCAATGGAACAATTTGGTTTTCTCGAAGGAAGACAAATTCACAAGGAATTATGGGTTGCACAAGAAGGCCTTCACAGCCTAAAGACCACAAGGTCAAAAGGAGAAATATTGAAGATTGACCTTTCAAAGGCCTTTGACAAGGTAAACTGGACTTACATTCATCTTCTGCTCACCCACATAGGCTTTCATGTCCCCTTCATAAAATGGATAATGGCCTGCTTAACCTCAATTTCCTTCGCAATACTCATCAATGAGGCAACCTCCCCTTTCTTCAAGTCAGAAAGAGGAATGAGACAAGGTTTTCCTATGCCACCTCTTCTCTTCCTTCTTGTAGAAGAAGGCCTAAGTAAATCCCTAGATGCAATAGACAGAGCAGGGACCTTTCAAGGAATCTCAGTCTCATCAGGAATGAAAATCACCCACCTATTATTTGTGGATGACATTCTCATATTTTGCAATGGGAAAGTAGGAGATGCTGAAACGTTGGTGGACATCTTAGCTACTTTTCGCTTAGCTACAAGTATGATAATAAATTAGAAAAAAAATACAATATCCACTTCTAAATTAGATGAACAAGAAAATGAAGTTTATCAAATATTCTTTCCTTTCACTTTGCAATATATCTCACAAGGAATAAAATACCTGGGCTTTTAGCTAAAACCAAATAGCTACAAAAAAGAAGATTGGAAATGGCTGATAGAAAAAGTAGAAAAAAAGACAAAATAGTTGGAGATTTAGATGGTTATCAAGAGCAGGCAGAATCACTCTAACAAACTCTATACTAGAATCCATCCCATTTTATTGGATTTCATTATCTTGGATCCCAAAAGGAATCCTGGAAAAAATTAGGAAAAATTGTGCATGCTTTATCTGGTCAGGATCCGAGGAAAAGTACACACAACCCTGGTCAAAATGGGACAACATAGAATTTCCAAAAGCCTTAGGAGGATGGGGGCTCCAAAATATATTTCTCTTCTCAAAGGCCCTTGCAGCAAAATCCTACTAGAGACTCATCTCAGATATCAACATGTGGACACTGGTTATAGCTCAAAAATATATCTCCCCAAACACAATTGAATATTGGATCAGAAGACCACAAAAAGCTTCATCAACTGGCTCGATCATATGGAAATAAATGATCTCTTCATTTATAGTGGTTGGGGAAAGCCTTGCGTGGAAGGTGGGTAAAGGAAATCGTCTCTGAATAGGGACTGACCCCTGGCCAGGAAGATACACCTCTCACTTCCTGCCAGAAGACCTTTCTGATCAACTCCACAGATAAGGTATCTTCTATCTCTCACATTTAGTCTGTCCCCCAACCACAACTTATTGGAATCAAGGTTGGAAAAATGCAAACCTCCTCGGCTTCGGTGGGCCTAAAGCAAATTCTTTTACAAACTATATAGATGCACTCAAGAGAAGCCACATTAGATTAACCAACAGAGAGGACGAACTAGTTTGGAAAAAAAATCCAACTGGACTATACACCCCAAAAGCAGGGTATATATACTTAAACCTCCCATTACACAAACTTCCCAAATGGTGGTGGAAAAGCCTTTGGAAGCAAAAGTTCCCACAAAATGAAAAAATATTCATGTGGGTAGAATTAAACAATCGAATTCCAACTTGGGATAATTTGAAAAAGCACAAAATAGAAGGCTCTAGAAGATCCACACTGTGCAAAATCGCAAATGAAACAACCCCTCATTTACTTCTCACCTGCCCCTTCATAGTTAAAGTTTGGGATGAAACCTCAAAAAGCCTATTTTTTTTTTCTTGGGCTGGAGATTCCATGGAATCAGCCTGGAAAACCTGGACAGAGAACCCAACAAACAAAACCTTCAAATCACTCCCCCTTCTAATAAGTTGGGGAATTTAGCTAGCAAGAAACTCAGAAATTTTCAAGGAAAAATCCACCCTCCAAGAAAATCTTGTAGCACAAATTCTAGCAATAATTGCTCATTTTCCTGAGACTACTTGTTATAACCCTAAATTGCACCACACATGCTTACTTGGCAGCAGGCCAATTCATATCCCTTCTTTTCCAAAACTTTGTTGAACAACTCTTTGAAAATCCTCTTGTCTCAAGGCCCACGTGCCCTAACCCATTACTGCATGCGTGTGCACGCTGGCTGACTCACAAAAGCCCGCGTGTACCTAACAAAGCACGAAAAAAGGAAAGTTGTCGATGGAACAAAAAGCTATGGGTCAGTTAACTGAAACTCCCAGCCATGCATGCCTGAGGGTTTGTCCAAAACCCGAGCTCCTTCTAGCCTATAAAATAAGGAGTAGGGGTACCATTTGGAGAAGGAAAAAATATAGCGAAGAAACTTTTCCCATTTACATAATCCATTGTCCCAACCCTTTAGCCTTTCCTCATGCCAAAGGAGATTTAACACAAAGAAGTTGAAGGACAGAAGAAGAGGGGCCCAGGATCAGGTTCAAGGAGCGGTGGCCGGTCTCATCTTTTTTGTAAGTTGATTCACTTTAAGTAATAAAAATAATACTTTTCCCGTCTCAATGCATGAATTGTCTATGGTTTGGTTAATTTATGCTTGATTTCTAACCCTTGAGTATAGAAGTAGCATGCATGCATAGTTGTTGTTTTTCTTGAGTGCAGGTCATCTGTGGAAGGAGCAACGCAAGCAAGTAATCGAAGAGCAACGAAGGATCTACATCGAATGCCGGTAATAAGGTTGGTGGTCCTTTTCCATCCATTTACTATGAAAAAGGGGTTTAAATCTTGGGTTGTAGGTAAAAAAGTAGTTTTTATTCGGTCAAAATCTACATGCAAGTCTGAGCCTAGTTTGCTAGTCCGTAGGGTGTTTTTCCCAACAATAGAATTGGCGACCATACTGGGGAGGATACTCTTTAGGGTTCCTGGATTTATTTAAGTTTTTGGGTAGTTTAAAGATTAGGTTTTCTATTTTTTCTTTGTCTATCTTTTTCTGTAAGGTCTGAGCTAGTAGGGAGTCTGGTTTTCCATACCAGCTTTCCCTGACTTTTCCCTGACTATAGTTTTCGGGACACACAGTGGTACACGTGGCCTGCAGAAGGCTTGCACGCGTGTACCCGTGCCCTATCCTCTGACAGCCTGCGTGTGAACACTAGTTGTAGAGATAGTAGTAGTGTGTAGGAGTTCAGAGAACCTTAGAGGCAGTCCTCCTCTTCCCTGTCAGAATTACACATTCTTAGGAGGTTTTCTGGAATCCTGTCTGAGTCTTGCTGGTTCACAGTCCTATCTCAGATTGCCTTTTTTTTCCTTATTATTCCTTACATTATTTGTCTTTTCTATTAGAAAGAGCATCCAAACCTTCAAGGGACCCTGGTTATCAATACTAGAGGCCTCTTCCTGGTCTAGACTGTCTGTTTTCATATTTTTTCTTAGGATTTAGATATACATGTGGCCTGTGCAAGGTCAACCCACGTGTACACGCTTTCTGTCTCTTTTTAGCACGCTTTTGCACGTGTACTGTTTTAGTGACAGTCACGTGCTTGGATAGGCTACTTTTTATTCAGGGTGGGGCAGTCATCCCCTCCTTTGATTAGAAGTATTCCTCTCAGGTGTTTGAGTCTAGGTTTGAACAGTCAGTAGGATAGGTCATATTACCCTTAGCCTGCTTTTTCTCAATTAATAGTTGACAGAAAATAACAAATTTTATTTTTTATGGTTTTTAGACAAGCGTGAGAGTCTTTGTTTTTTATTTTATTTTCCATTGCATGATTCTCTACTTTGATTCTTTGGGATATTTTCTTTAAGCCAGAATTTGTTTTTCTTGGTTTTTTGCTTGTCGGTATTTTCCCTTTGTTGCTTTACTAGCACTTAAATAAAATAAAAAAATCTCTTTTCATTTTCTTCTTTGGTTGAAAGGTGTGTTTCTGCATCATTAGCTAGGGAAAATTATTTTGTTTCGTAAGTTTTTTCAGGTCACTTAGATCATAATTAGCTCGTAGTCGAGCAGAGTTCCTTTAAGTTTGTTGTATAAAATCTTAGAAAAAAAAAAAAAATTGTGAAAAGTTGTTGAAATTTTGCATTTAGTAAAAGTCTTTTGTTTCCAGCTTTTCTCTTTCACTTTTTCTTTTGTCTTTACACATCATCAGTTTCACCCTCATACCCCTTGACATAATATAAATCCATAAAAGCAACGTTAATTTTAAAAATCTACTAGACTTTTATGTTTGTAGGGTTCACAAACTAGCTCAGGACTAGGGCCTTGAATTAGGTTGGAGAGGAAACTCTTCAAGGCCATTCAAAACCAAACATTAGAGTCTGAGATAGGTAGTGTCTAAATCTAGTTTCGTGAAAGTTATCTGGGACCCCCATCTAACACAGGGGATAAACACGAGGTCGCGTGAGGAAAGGTAGCGGAGATAACCCCTCCAAAGTCGGACCAATCGTAGTGGAGAACACATATAGAGGGATTGTTTTTGGATTTCGTCGTTTGCATTTTCCACGGGGCTTCGTGGGTCTTGAATCCATTCGAGGTCCTTAGTTGTCTTCTATACCATTTTCTCTCGATACCCTTGACAAATTTCGGGCTTGATACCCTGCTCATTGTGGTCTACCCGACTTTCGACTGTACCCGCCTGGTGACTGTTCGCGTGCTGGCAACCTAGTTGCCAATCTTTTTAGGGACATACATAGGTGACTGCGGGGGTATATCGCGGTACCTAGGATAGACATCGGGCCACGATTTGTAGAGTATACTCGAAGGGTGCTTCCGTGTTTGAGTTTCACTTGCACCGGTAAGTTTCTCTAGTGTTGGTTGTTATAACTATTCTTCCAAATAGTTTAGTGATTGCTTGACTTATCTCTTAGGGGCTTATTTTTAGTGTGTGTTACTTTTGAACGTTTATAATACCTTAGCGTGTCTTGGATATTCTCACACAGTGGAGGATCCCAAGCTCTGCCAGTCACAAAGGCTTATTGGCCTGCCGTCGGTTACACTGGAGCCACCCCCGTCACCATTAAGGAAGAAGCTAGACCAACAAGGGTCTTTTGAAGGGACCAAGTTACAAACCTTTGTACCCAAACAACTACCAAAGGAATCAACCACCAATATTGGCTTGGTTGAAACCCCAACCACTAATATCTTGACACTCTTTATTTTACCAATCCAATTTCATGAATGCTAGACAGTGCCTCACACAGCTATGGAAACAAACGTTGTTACTTCTTCTGGGAATTCTTCAATTCCCACCACAGTTGCTACCACAGGAGAGTCATCTCCTAACTTACCATCGTTGGTCTGAGCCACCATGATCTCGGCCGCAACTACGTCGCACAGTGGACCGAGCCTATCTATGGCGGCGGCCACAACCCCCTTCACACCTAGTGCGACAGGCCCTCCGTTCTCATACGGTATGCCTAGTTCGGGTACAAGTCCTGCACTAACCTACTCCACTTTACAGACTTTGGGTCTGGGGGCAGGGAGCTCTAACGCTCCTTTGCAAGGTCAAATTGGGGGCACTCCTATCCCTTTTAACTATTTTCCTTACACAGGAGGTCATATCCTTCCTTCGTCCCCTTCGCTTGGTGGTTCGCATCAGCAGTCCGTCGGGCAGCCTACACACACTAGTTTATTTGGAGCAGGGAGTCAAGGAACACCTACGCACAGTATGTCGGTAGGTTCAACACTGTTTTCTTGGAATGAGACGTTTGGTAACAACACTTTCTCATCAACCGCTTTCCCATCTGGGGGCAATCCCATTTTTGGACAATCTACTCCTACGCAGGGTACTATTCCTGCGCAGGGGGCACATATAGCAGGAACTTGGAACTCAGGACAAGGATCCATTCCTTCCTCTAGAATGTCGTTCTGGGGTGATTCTTTCCACAGTCAATGGAACCTTAGACAGACTACTATGCCTCTCCCACCAAGACTGGCATGGGGTAATCCTTCCCAAAGTCCTTCGAACACGATGCATGCCCAACACTCTATGTCCTTTATGGGAAATCGGTCGATGATGTCTCCACAGATGCAAAATCCTTACGCTGGTTAGGGCCATGGTTTCTACCAGAATCTGGGCCAGCAGCCAAACTTTTCTTGGCAACCTGGTGCCAGTCAAACTCTAGGACCCTTTTTCCTAGGTTATCAGCAGCAACCCAAACTACCATTCCTGACGACGTTACACTTGCCATATTTGACAAGGTTGTTAAATGATCCTATTTGTCACGATCCACGTTGGCCTCCTATGCCAACGAAGTTGCCTTCAGACATTCTAAAGTTTGAGGCCAAGCCTAATGAAGATCCAGGTGATCATGTGACTACCTTCCATCTTTGGTGTTCATCTAACTCATTGAAAGATGACTCCGTACAGTTGGGATTGTTTCAACGTACTCTTATCGGGAGTGCCGCGAAATGGTACATTGAGATCGATCGCTCAAGATACTCTTCTTTTGGCGAACTGGTGATGGCCTTCCTTAACCATTTCCAGTTACCTGTGAGATACGATGCTAGCAAAGAGCTGCTCACCAATTTCGAATAGAAAACAACAGACCATATCTCTGATCATATCTGAGAATGGAGACGCCGAAAGAGTCTAATCAAAGTACCAGTCCCACCAACATTCCTGCTTGAGTGGTTCCTTAAGTCTTTGGTCCCACAGTTATCCAAAGACGTTGCAACTTCCAGAGTTTTCTCTGAAGAAGATGCCATCATGAGGGATCAACAGTTTGAGCTCATATATTCTCAATCTGGTTTATTATACAACATTTTTCCAGATGCGCCACGTTCGATACTGGATAAAACTAGACAGAGAGTTGGACCACATGTCGATGGTATTGTTGGTTCAGCACAAACCAAGCCCGCTGAGCAATTGACAAAACAGTTGCAATAGTTATCCATACAACACACAACAGCTAGCCAAACTACTGCTTTGGTTTCTCCCCCTACCCAAATGTCGAAAGTACACTCTGTGCAGTCGACTAACCCAAAGGCCCCCCAACAGCCTGAAGGGAAGAAAAAACAATGAAAGAAGGGTAAGGGGGATAAAAAACCCACTGATAATGTTGGCGGGGATAACACGAAAAAATGGAAGGCGAGGTATCTGTGCAACTTGTGCGCGGAAGACTACCTGACCCATCTTTGTCCTCAACTTGCAGAGGCCGAAAAGTTTGTCACACAGCAACAACAGGCAGTGTTGACTAATCCCTTTCAACATGGGCAAAATTTAACTCAAGCCTCTACAAGCACAGAAGGGGGAAACCAAGAAACCTGCCCTCCTCCAAACAATCCCTCATCCGCGACCATATATATGGTTAGGGGTGATGCTTTCATAAGGACTAGAGCGCACGACTATAGTAAACCAAGTGCTTCTGAGAAGGGTAAAGAAGTTGACCTCCCATCTCTTCCTCTACAGATTCAGAAGGCATTGGGAGAAACAATGACATGCATTCCAAAGGGTGCATTTAAATAAGCTTCTCACAACCCAAATGCAAGGGCCACCTAGAATTACTCTATGGTGGAGGATTTATCACAAACCCCTTGTGCGATGTCTACTTTGGAGGTCCTCCAAAGCTGCCCTGCTCAGAGGAAAGCCTTGTTAACCGCTTTGGGCTCTACTAAGACTTGTAATCCGGGTACCATCATGTTATATACAACCGAATTAAAACCTCGTCTGCCTTACCACGTAGTGTTTCAGATAGTATTGACTCATCCCACGAAAACTCTTACATGAAATATCTTCCGCACGGTGGTCGATGAGGGTGCCTCGACATGCATTATGCCGTTAGCATGTTGGAAGGCCATTGGTCATCCCACTTTGTCTCCATCACCTACTCTCCTTACTACTTTCGACGGTCGTTCTTTCTAACCACATGGCATCATTCCTTCTTTCCTTGTGCAGTTAGGATGGAAAACCGTCTGTGTCTAAGTAGAGGTAGTCGATGCTCCCCTCGACTATAACCTCTTGTTAGGACGGAGTTGGACTTATGCTATGCAAGCTGTGGTTGCTATAGTTTTTCGAGTCTTGTTGTTTCCACACGAGGGTCGGATAGTGACCATCGATCAATTGTCTTTCTCTAGACCTGACCCAGCTTTTGGGGCATCCACGGTCCCCATGATTGATAATCCTCAACCAGGTGTCGTTAACGTAGGAGTTGGTTTGTGCCTGTCCTTGATGGGTACCTTCGATTAACCACCTCCTCATGATGATGTCAAATTTATATCTAATCACCATAAGGTTGATATTTTTCAAGTTTCGTCGTTCTGCACGACTTACTTTGAGGATCCTTGGATTCTTCCTTCCCCATCAGCCACGATGGATGAGACAGGGCACCCCAGCATGTCCATGCCCTTGTCTTCCACTGAGGTAGCGTACTCTTTAGTCCAGCAAGATTCAGCTAACCCTGATCCGACTCCTGCACAAGAGTTAGATCCACTTCTAGAGCTTATTTGGGCTTAGGGTTCTCTCGCTAATGTTGATTCGTTAGACATAGTCTTGCCTTCTGACAAAGTAGTAATCGAAGAAATTACTAGTTTGGACAAACCTTGGGAATATCTTCATCAAAGATCATACTTTCTCCCAGAGTTAAGCTGAATCGAAGAAGGAGAATTCACTGTTCCCATGACGGGAGATTAGTCATGTCCTATTAATCTCTTAGCTACACAGTAAATTTATGCTGAGGGGAATACGGTGACTATCGCTGAAACTATACCCATCAACATCTTCCGAAACCTTGGCATCGTGGAGAATGTCTTCGTCGAAGCGTATTGCTCCCCTAAAGAGATTCAAATTTACACGGATCTTTTCCAAGAATTCTGTGACGTTTTTGCCTAGTCTTATGAGGAAATGCTAGGTATCGATCCAAAAATAGTTTAACATGAAATCACAACGTATCCTGATGCCAAGCCTATTCGCCAAAAACTTCGTCCAGTCAATCCTAAGAAAGCCGAAGCCATCAATATTGAGGTTGAGAAATTGCTAAAGGCAGGTTTTATTTATCCTATCCATTTGACTCAATGGGTGTCAAACCCTGTGTGGGTCAATTAAAAACAAGGCACGATTTGTGTATGTACCAATTTCTATGATTTGAACAAGGCATGTCCCAAAGATAATTTCCCAATACCATTCATTGACCAGATCATTGATGAATGTGCCAGTTGTGAAGCCTTTTCGTTCATCGATGGTTTTTCGGGATATAATCAAATCCAAATCAAAGCTGAAGACCAACACAAAACGACATTCATTTGTCTGTGGGGTACATTCGCATATCGTAAGATGCCTTTTGGCCTTAAAAATGCTGGAGCCAAATTCCAGCGGGCCATGTCTTTTTCTTTTCATGACCTCAAACATATATTCGAGGCCTATTTAGATGATTTAGCATCACACTCTCGCAAGCGAATGGATCATCCCACGCACCTTAGACTAATCTTCGAACGCTATCGCTACTTTAGGATTCGCTTGAATCCAAACAAGTGTATCTTCTATGTAACGTCAGGACGTTTGTTAGGTTTCATCGTATCAACAACAAGGATCATGGTTGATCCTCTTAAGGTGGAGGAAATAATCTAGTTGCCCCCCCCACGCACAATCTTACAACTTCAGAGTCTACAAGGCAAGGCAAACTTCTTACGACACTTCATCGCCAACTACGCCGAAATCACTAAGAGATTTATGCATTTACTAAAGAAAGACGTTCCTTTTTTCTGGGACGAAGCTGCTCAATGCTCTTTCAACGCATTAAAACACGCCCTCACAACTACACCTCTGCTACGACCACCTAACTATAAAAAAGATTTTTTATTATATCTGGATGCCGCAGAGTCAACCATAGGCATGGTTTTAGTTCAGGAAGATGATTCGTTTTCAGAATACGTGATCTATTACCTGAGCCGAGGCCTCGTAGGAATGGAACTCAATTATTCTCATATCGAAAAACTTGTGTTGGCAGCAGTTCATGCTGTTCAACGGTTCCATCACTATGTTCTGTTTCGCAAGACCATCGTCATTGTTGTCGTGAATCCATTCCAGTACATGTTGACACGATGAGTTATAGGTGAAAAAAATGTAGATGGATAGTCATCCTCCAATAATTTGACTTAGACTTTGTTTCAACAAAGTCCAAGAAGTCATTGGTCTTTGCAGAGCTTATTTCAGAACTTCTGGTTGAGTCAGGTGACGTTGTGCCTGAGAAATCGCCTATCTGGGGGGATATGGATTTGATTGCATCTTTAGACCCTTGGTACGGAGATATACTTATCTATCTCCATACTTTGAAGTGCCCCACCTCTGCTTCTCGTGACGAGCGTCAGCGGATACACCATCAGGCTAAGAATTATCTCATACTCGATGATACATTGTATCAGAGAGGTGTAGACTGCATCTTGCGTCGATGTCTCACTCATGAGGACGCCATCATAGTGCTCAACGATTTCCATACTGGAGCTTTTGGCGATCATTTATCTGGGTTGGAAAAACCCAAAAGATTTTATGAGCAGGTTACTTCTGGATGACACTTATCAAAGATTGTATCGAATCGGTCAAGAAGTGCCATCCGTGCCAAATCTTCTCTCAGAAGATGAGGGCACATCCTACTCCTATGTTTTCGGTCATCACATTTGGTCCCTTCACTAAGTGGGGGATTGATTACACTACATGCAACCCCCTGTCAGCAAGGGGGCACCACTATATCATCGTAGCTGTCGACTACTTCACTAAGTGGGTCGAAGCTATGCCAATGTTTAAATATGATGGAGAGACTGTAGCTCTATTCTTATTCAATTAGACCATAGCAAGGTGCGGCGTCCCGAGAGAGATTGTCACTGACCATGGCAGTCACTTTTAGAACCAAATGATGACCGAATTAACATCAAAGCTTAGGTTACGGCAGGAACATTCATCACCTTACTACCCCCAAGCCAATGGGCAGGTGGAAGCTGTAAACAAAACTCTTAAGACTATTCTACAGGGAACTATCAACTCAGACAAGTCAAATTGGCATTTGATGTTATACTCGATATTATGGGCTTACCGAACATCTGTTAAGACTGCAACCGGTTTCTCACCTTTTCAACTCGTTTACGGCCTAGAGGCAATCTTTCCCATCGAATGTCAAATCCCATCTCTAAAATTGGCAGTATAGTTATTGCCAGACACTTCTCCACTTGAAGAATGGTCAGTACACCTTGAGCAACTTGATGAGTAGTGTCACGATGCAGCCCTGGCCAACGAGGCTCACAAACATAAGGTCAAGTGTCAATATGATAGGTCCATTCGTCCTCGGATTTTCTCTGAAGGTGACATTGTCCTGGTCTATGACCAAGACAAGGACCCCCTGGGGGCAGGAAAGTTTAAACCCATGTGGTTCAAACCCTTCATTATAAAAGAGGTATTAAAAAATGGCACTTATCGTTTGGTTTATTTTGAAGGGAATGCTTTGGCGGAGCCTAGAAATGGGCTCTACCTCAAGAAGTATTACTCATAGATAGGTCACTGTGGGTAACTTTTTGTAACATATGTATAGTCTTTGTACTATTTCTTTTTAAGTTTCTTTTAAAGTGTTATGGATGTGTCATTGATGTTATCTTTCGTCAATATGGAAGATGTCAAGTGAGTCTGAGGTGTTCATTGGGTATGCATATGGTGCTAGTCGACACATGCGGAGGCTTGCCTCCGCAGCTTGGGTAATCTTTACACCACAAGGGCAGTTGTTATCTTCCGGAGGTATATGATTAGGTCACACCACAAATAATGTCACCGAGTATAGTGCATTTATTGAGTTGCTTTGTGATGCCTTGTCATTGGGTATCTCTCATCTTCAGGTCTATCTCGACGCTCAACTCATTGTGTCACAGCTAAACAGAGTATACCAGGTTCATGATCCAACTTTACACCGACGATTCCTTAGGGTATGTCTCTTAGAACGAAACTTTGATTATATTACATATTTTCATGTTCCTAGGAGATTAAACCAAATTATAGATACTCTAGCTAATCAAATTTTAGATTGGCATCTTGCCCACATATAAAAGAACAAGGAAATAAACATGTAAATACATTTTTGCACACAGAATCCATAAGACACAAAAAGATAAAAACCATATATAAACATCATAAAATAACCAGAGTACATAGATGGACACAAGCGCCTCAAAAATGAGAATAGTAACGAGTCACTAGGGTTATGCCCTAAAAAAATATATGCAAGTAGGTGCTCGTGGCACATAAAAAGTCTAAGTCTGTTCAGGGCCTATGGGCCCTTTTATAATCATCCACAGCATGGGCTAAATGCCTAAACAATCAGACCCATGTCCGAGGTGCCCCCACAACATGAGGTTGCATGGATGGGGGAAGGTCCTCTATCTCCGCCATCGTGACTGTGTGAGTGAGCACAGTGAAGTTCTGCTAAACTCATCTAAGGACCCTCTCGGCCTCTCCAGCTGGGAGGTTCCCTGCTACTGCTGCTCCCCGAGTGGCGACAGCTGCGGCTTCTGGCCATGGACGACGCCTATTACGTTCATAATCGACAGGTCGCACGGGTCCCACATCTGCATGCAACAAATGTTTACCCATAAAATACTCTAGCATACAAAAAAAATGATATATATAACAAAAAGACATAAAAACTACATATACAAACAAAAAAACTACAAAGGTGGAGACTTACCCATCTCCCCTCGCTCCTCACCAGAAGGCACGGGTATCTCAGGATCTTTAGAGAAATCTATCCCTACATAAGGGTAGTCCTCAATCACGGGGATCTATCGTGACAACCAAGCAAAGAAATCATTGCCGAAGGACTCAACGGTCCTTCCACCACCCTGTCGCGGCAGTAATACTGCCCATCTACACACTGCAGGGAAAAAGGCCTGATGTCCTCGTACTACAACTCAAGGACTGAAACTTGGAACTCTCTCAAAACATAACGAACATAAGATGGTCCCGAACCCAAAGTTCCTATGTGTCCATTGTTGGCAATCTGTCAATTTCCTCTTCATGCACTCGAGCAGTGTGGTACTCCAGTCAAAAATTTGTGCATTCATGCACCGGATGGCATAGTTCATCTGTGCGCGTGACACCTGATGCAAGGCTGCTGAGCCAGTAATCCGCCCAATCAGTAACAATATAGTTTGCAGCATTAGGTTAGTAATCTTGTTGATGGGTACCTGGGAGCCCACACGTTCAGTCCCAGCCTCACAATGCTCAGCTATAAATTCTGAGATCTTGCTCAGCCCAGCAGGAAACGTTTGTAAGTTGACTAGTTCCCCTCTCCTTGAGAGGCAAGTCAGAAAATAGATATCCTCGGTGGTGGGCACCAATGATTTCCCCTCTAGCATAAATGCCTCTGCATCAGGGTGCCAGTAGTCAATCATGGCATTCAGTAGCCTTGGTTGTGCACGCATAAATGGGCATAAAATAATTTGAGTAAACCGCATTGCATTAACATGGCCATGACATTCGAATCTGCTGCAACCAACTCCCTGATTGCCTCATGCTCCCTTTCCCTCCACTGGACATACATCCTGCCAACACAACAAGGTAAAGGAGGGTCAATACTTCCTTTTAGTTTTCTTTTTCATCATAAAAGGGGGGTACAAGCGGGATGTAGAGGTGACAGTCGCGTGTACACACAAGCAGACTTTACTCTGTTCGAATGTACAGATGGCTTGTCCAGAGACAACCCACATGTACCTAGGGCCGACCTTTTTAAGCTCGATGCCCACCCAAAAAATAAACTAAATAATGAAATTGAAGTATTGAATAACTAGATAAGGGAGTTTGTACTTACTTGGTCCAAGCAGAAGTTCGTTTCGTCCACTATAGCTCCCGTAATCACTATTTTTGGCAAAGGGGGTCTTTTGGCTCCAGAGTCAATTTCCAAATCAGCAATGGTGATAATGAGCTGCCAGCTTCTATTTATAGACCTTTTGGCCTCTTTTTGTCACTTTTTTGGCCTCCCTTATCAGTTTCTTTATACCAAAAACCATTTAGAGTGATCCAGGATTTATATGGGAGGGATTTGATCGGGTATTGGGACATTTTTTGTCAGTTTCAAGAAAATATTGACGGTCTATAATTTTTTTTTTTTGAAAAATCAACTTGAGCATATAGGTTAGGTTACCACCCCAACTTTTGCATCTCGTTGTCTTTTTATTCTTCTATAGGATCAATCCCATCAGGTTGTGACACGAAACCGTCATATCTACTCTAGAAGTGTCGCAACTTGGTGGTAGAGCTTACCAGGACATGGATGCCCTAGGTAGGTCCTAGTTACATTATGGTGTCCATGCTGTTTCTAAAAACACTGTAGGATCTAGAGTCCGTATAGTCTTTCTTGAATGTGAGTTTGAGCCTCTTTTGCATGAGTCTATTTCACTCTTTGTCTCACCCTCAAGACTCCCAAAAAATAACGGGTCTCCTTTTAATCCCTTTTCCGACCCTCTAAAAATGAAAAGATTGTCGAGCGATCTTGTGGCCTTTCATGCTCGTTAAACTGAAATTTGAAGTCACGTCTGTCCGGCGGTAGTTTACCCCTTTTTCAGTCCAGACAGTCAACTGTACGAACAAAGGTATACTCTATCGAATTTCCATTTCTTAGAAGAGTACTCTCAAGTATAATTTTATTCCTTTTCCGGGCCTGAGGGACTAAATTTACGAAAAAGAAGCCCCCACAGAGTCCATAGTTAAGCTCTTTTCAGACTCCCTAAAATTGAAAAGATCGTCGAGTGACCTTATTCTTTCACATTCATTAAATTGGTCCAGAAGAATATTCCTAATGGAGTCCATAGGTGAGCTTTTTTTAGACTCCTTAAAAGTGAAAAAATAGCCGAGTGATCTTGTCCTTGTCACACTAGTTAAAATGGTTTTGAATTCATGTCTAATCGGTGCTAGTTTATCCCTTTTTCGAACTGACTAGACTATATTTGAAAAAGGTACCCCAGCGGAGTCTCCTTTTATGCTTTTTCAGACTCTCTAAATATGAAAAACCACCGAGCTTACCTTCTCTGGGCTCATTACACTTACATCGAAGGACGTTACCATTGTGTGTTCGATCAACTGCATTTGCATACCTTATCCACCAGCCTTGTGATAGTTTGCTTCTGCGTCTTAACACCTTTGGTCATCGGAGGATTTTCCCCGAGTATCATTTTACCAGAACATCAGTCTTGTCCTTGTGCCTTGAGCTCGTATGTTTGCAGTACTTGTTCCTCCATTGTAACGTAATATTCCTTTATTCTTTTTCCAAAATTATCGAAAAGAACAAAAAAATCAAATATACCCCAAAAAGAGGATAGGAAAAGTATTTTCTTTATTGGCAGCATAATGAGTCGCCCTTGGATAAAACACATCTGTCTGTTTGATCATCAGACTATGGGATGTAGTACGACCTTAGGAATCTTTTCTCGCTATATAGAATTATGTCCTCCACTGTTTGGTTATTCTTCCAAACATATGGAGAGTTTGCATTGCCTCCTGCTTCGTAGACTTTTGATTAACATATATGCTACCTGAGTCTTATCACTTGTCGTGCTATTGTCCAAGGGAAGTTTGTCACTAAGCCTGAGTCGACCCCTCTGCAATATGTCTCTTGTCCGCATACCCGACCATCCTGAACGTCCAATCAAGTCCTTGTTCGAAATCACTGAAGCCTTCAGTCTGATCATCAAGATTATCAAGTCCATAACTGACAAGCCATCGAAGACCTCTAGGTAGTGCAGTCATACACTCATATTACACTCCTACCCGAGTTTAAGAAGATTTTGAAGTTGTTGCTCGAGTTATGAAGTCCAGCCATCAGGCCGAATCAGCTTCTGGAAGATGGATACTCTATATGTATATCTTTCTGATTTTGAGATGTAGCTCCGTTGTGTATTATTCATGGCTACTATTTATAGTTATTTGACATGGATCTACAGTGCATTTGATTGGTAGCCATGGTTCTATTTTATCTCGAGAATGGGTATGCCCGCCTCGGTGAGACATTTGTTATTTTGTAGACGACATCTCCTGGTTCCTGATCCTTGGGCTCAATCATTCGGCACATCAGTAAATATTGGTAATGTATTTCGACCATCAGATGCTCTTCTGACCTCACACATTAGGGGGCATCTATTATAACCCTAAATTGCACCACACATGCTTACCTGGCATCAGGCCAATTCATATCCCTTATTTTCCAAAACTCTGTTGAACAACTATTTGAAAATCCTCTTCTGTCAAGGCCCACATGCCCTAACCCATTACTGCACGCATGTGCATGCTGGCTGACTCACAAAAGCCGGCATGTACCTAACAAAGCACAAAAAAAGGAAAGTTTCCAACAAAACAAAAAGCTATGGGTCAGTTAACTGAAACTCCCGGCCATGCATGGCTGAGGGTTCGTCCAAAACCCTAGATCCTTCTAGCCTATAAAAGAAGGGGTAGGGGTACCATTTGGAGGATGAAAAAATATAGCGAAGAAAGTCTGCCCATTTACATAATCCATTGTCCCAACCCTTTAGCCTTTCCTCATGCCAAAGGAGATTTAACGCAAAGCAGTTGAAGGATAGAAGAAGGGGGGCCCAGGATTAAGTTCGAGGAGTGGTGGTCAGTCTCAGCTTTGTTGTAAGTTGATTCACTTTCAGTAATAAAAAGAATACTTTTCTTGTCCCAATGCATGAATTGTCTATGGTTTGGTTAATTTATGCTTGATTCCTAACCCTTGAGTATAGAAGTAGCATGCATGCATAGTTATTGTTTGTCTTGAGTGCAGGTCATTTGTGGAAGGAGCAACGCAAGCAAGTAATTGAAGAGAAATGGAGGATCTACATCAAACGCCGGTAATAAGGTTGGTGGTCCTTTTCCATGCATTTACTGTGAAAAAGGGGTTTAAATCTTGGGTCGTAGGTAAAAAAGTAGTTTCTATTCGGTCAAAATCTGCATGCAAGTCTGACCCTAGTTTGCTAGTCCGTAGGGTGTTTTTCCCAACAACACTACTCCCACAAAAATCTCAAGGAATAGACTCCAAGAGTTCATAGACACCACAAAACCTTGGGATTTTTTCGATGGTGCTACACAGAACTCTGTTTGTGGAAAAGGAGCTAGCCTACACCTTTCAGAAAACCATTTTTTCCACTTAAAAATGGGATTGGGGAGGGGAAACAACAATTTTGCAGAATTATTATCACTAAAGATTCTACTTCCTTTTGCAAAAGAAATGGATCTTCATCATTTAATTTTTTTTGGACTCCATGAATGTAATAAAATGGACAAATAAAAAACAATTTTTCCATACCATTCTGCTATTTCCAATTCTGGAGGAAGTTCACAGACTTCTGGACACTTTTGACACTATGACTATCTCACATGTATACAGGGACATAAACATGACAACAGACGCACTATCAAAGAAATGCCTACAACTCTTATAAGGACAATGACACATTACAAAAAAGAATGGGGAAGACACAAATGCCTTCTTCCACATGCCTTTTACAAACGAACATGAATTACTATCTTTTTGAACTCACAAAACAAAGTATCAATCGGTCGATCTTATTTACGGCTTGCAGTTTCGCTCAAATATTTTCAATCAAAATCAGTATTGGCACCATTAAAGGCTTAAAAATTGACTTCAATATTTGAAGAAAGACAGGAATAACCACAATAGTGGTGATTTTCTCCTGTATATAAATGACTCTTATAATCAAAAGACAGTACATCCAGTTATGGACGATTTTTTTTCTTTTTGCTTTTTTCTCTTGGAATAGACATGAAGAAAAGGCTTTCAAATGCCTACCTATCTCCAGTGACAACACACACTTTCATAGTGTGTGGTGCTCCAGAAGCACCTACAAAATGTAATTTTGTCCCTCCCAAGGAATAAAAATTACTCTTTTTTCTTTGGAAAAAAAATATAATGTATTAGGTTAATATATAATATTAGACATGATATTATTATAATAAATTATATTATATATTAATATAATACTTTAATATATAATATTGATGTATTAGATTATACATATATTAATGTATTATTAATAATATAAATAATGTCTCTCATGGAAATTCATCGTAACTCCAAAGGAAGAAGGGGATGGGGGTTGAAGGATACATGCTTGTTCGCATGTGCCCTGCTAGGAAGAAATGTGTGGAGAATGATGCAAGGAAGCTCAGTCTAGACTAGAGTAATGAATTCTAAGTATTTCCCAAACTTTTCAGTTGTGGTTCAATGGTTAGGATATCCAATCAATTTCCCAAAAGGCTCCATAGTATGGAAATCCTTGGTGGAAGCTTCTCCTTTAGTAGGAGTCTAGACAGTATGGTAGATAGGAAATAGAAGAAAACTGTGATTAGGGTGTTATAACCCTAAATTGCACCACACATGCTTACCTGGCATCAGGCCAACTCATATCCCTTCATTGCCAAAACATCTGCTGAACATCTCTTTGGAAATCCTCTTGGGTCAAGTCCCACGTGCCCTAACCCATTACTGCACGCGTGTGCACGCTGGCTGGCTCACTACAGCCCGCGTGTACCTAACAAAGCATGAAAAGAGGAAAGTTGTCGAAGGAACAAAAAGCTATGGGTTAGTTAACTGAAACTCCCGGCCATGCATGGTCGAGGGTTCATCCAAAACCCTAGCTCCTTCTAGCCTATAAAAGAAGGGGTAGGGGTACCATTTGGAGGAGGAAAAAATATAGCGAAGAAACTCTGCCCATTTACGCAATCCATTGTCCCAACCCTTTAGCCTTTCCTCATGCCAAAGGAGATTTAATGCAAAGCAGTTGGAGGATAGAAGAAGAGGAGCCCAGTATCAGGATCAAGGAGCGATGGTTGGTCTTGACTTTGATTGTAAGTTGATTCATTTTTTCAAATAATAAAAGAATACTTTTCCCGTCCCAATGCATGAGTTATCTATGGTTTGTTTAATTTATGCTTAATTTCTAACCCTCGAGTAGAGAAGTAGCATGCATGCATAGTTGTTTGTCTTGATTGTAGGTCATCTTTGGAAGGAGCAGTGCAAGGAAGTGGTCAAAGCACAACGGAGGATCTACATCGAACGCCAGAGACAAGGTTAGTAGTCATTCTCCATGCATGTATTTTGAAAGAGGGGTTTAAGTTTCGGGTTGTAGGTTAAAAAGTAATTTCTTTACGGTCAAAATATGCATGCAAGTCTGACCCTAGTTTGCTATTCTGTATGGTATTTTTCCTAACAACAGAGTTGGTGACCATACTGGGGAGAATACTCTTTAGGATTTCCAAATTTAGTTGAGTTTTTGGGTAGTTTAAAAGATTATATTTTATGTTTTTCTTTGCCTGTCTGTTTTCTGTTAGGTCTGAGCTAGCAAGGATCCTGGTTCTTTATACCAGTTTTCCCTGACTGTTGCTTGATGGTAGTTGTCGGGACACACAGAGGTACACGCAGCCTGCAGAAGGCCTGCACATGTGTACCCGCGCCCTATCCTCTTACAACACACGTGTGAACGCTAGTTGTAGGGATAACAGTAGCATGTAGGAGTCCAGAAAAATTTGGAGGTAGTCCACCTCTTCCCTGTTAGAATTATACATTCTCAGGGGTTTTTTTGGAATCCTGTCTGAGTCTTGCTGGTTCACAGTCCTATCTTAGATTGCTTTTTTTGCTTTGTTATTCCTTGCATTATTTTTTCTTTTCTGTTAGAAAAGCATCCAATCCTTCAAGGGACCCTAGTTGTCAATACCAGAGACCTCTTCCTGGTCTGGACTGCCTGTTTTTATCTTTGTCTTAGAAGTTATACATACACGCGACCTGTACAAGGTCAGCCCGCGTGTACATGCGTTCTGTTTCAGCTTAGCACACGTTCGCACACGTGCTATTTTAGTGACAGTAGCGTGCTTGACAGGCTACTTTTTATTCATGGTGGGGCATTCATCCTCTCCTTTGATGAGAAGTATTCCTCTCAGGTGTTTGAGTCTAGGGTTGAACAATCAGTAGTTTACGTCATCTTACCCTTAGCCTGCTTTTTCCCAGTTGATAGTTGAACATAAAATATAAAATATATATATTTATGGTTTTTAGGCAAGCGTAAGAGTCTTTGTTTTCTTTATTTCCATTGTGTGCCTTTACTCTGATTCTTTGTGATCTGCGCTTTAAGCCAGAATTTGTTTTTCTTGGTTTTATGCTTGTTGGTATTTTCCCTTTGTTGCTTTATTAGCACTTAAATAAATTAAAAAATCTCTTTTCATTTTCTTCTTTGTTTGAAGAGTGTGTTTCTGCATCACTAGCTAGGGAGAAGTCTTTTTGTTCATAAGTTTTTGCAGTGCATTTAGAGCATAAGTAGCTCATAGTCGAGTGAAATTCCTTTATGTTTGCTGCATAAAATCTTACAAAAATTGAAAAGAAAAAGAAATCTTTCTTTGTGAAAAGTTGCTGAAAATTTTGCATTTAGTAAAGGTATTTTGTTTCCATCATTTTTTCATTCGTTTTTTCTTTCATCTTTACACATCATCAGTTTCACCCTCATACCCCTTGACGTAAGAAAAGACCATAAAAACAACGCTAATTTAAAATCTATTAGACTTTTTTTTTGTAGGGTTCACAAACTAGTTCAGGACTAGGGCCTTGGATTAGGTTGGAGAGGAAACTCTCCAAGGCCATTCAAAACCAAACATTGGATTATGTGATAGGGAGTGTTTAAGTCCAGTTTCATGGAAGTTATCTGGGACCCCCCTCTAACACAGGGGATAAACACGAGGTCACGTGTGGAAAGGTGGCGGAGATAACCCCTCCAAAGCTGGACTAATCATAGTGGAGAACACATATCGAGGGCTTGTTTTGGGATTTCATCGTTTGCATTTTCCACGGGGCTTCGTGGGTCTCAAATCTGTTCAAGGTCCTCAGTTGTCTTTCGGACCATTTTCTCTCGATACCCTTGATAGGTTTCGGGCTTGATACCCTGCTCATTTTGGTCTACCCGACTTTCGACTGTACTCGCCTAGTGACTGTTCACGTGTTGGCAACCTAGTTGCCAATCTTTTTAGGGACATACACAAGTGACTACAGGGGTATACCATGGTACCTAGGACAGACATCGGGCCACACTTTGCAGAGTATACCTGGAGGGTGCTTCCGTGTTCAAGTTGCACTTGCACCGGTAAGTTGCTCTAGTGTTGGTTGTTGTAACTGTTCTTCCAAATAATTTAGTGATTGCTTGTCTTATCTCTAGGGGTTTCTTTTTTAGTGTGTGTTACTATTTGAACATATAGAATACCTTAGTGTGTCTTGTATCTTCTCACACCATGGAGGATCCCGAGCTCTGCCGGTCATGAAGGCTTCTGGGCCTACCACTGGTTATACTGGAGCCACCCCCGCCACCATTAAGGCGGAAGCTTGACCAACAAGGGTCTTTCGAAGCGAACGGGTTACAAACCATTGTGCCCGAACAACTCCTAGAGGAATCAACCACCAATATTGGCTCAGTTGAAACCCCAACCACTGATACTTGGCCACAGGTTATTGTACCAATCCAATTTTACGAACGCCTGTCAGCACCTCACACAGCTATGGAAACAAATGTTGTTGCTTCTTCTGGGAATTCTTCCATTCCCACCACAGTTTCTACCACAGGAGAATCATCTCCTAACTTACCGTTGTCGGTCTGAGCCACCATGGTCTCTTCCGAAACTACGTCGCACAGTGGACCAACCCCGTCTATGGAGGTGGCCACAACCCCCTTCACACCTAGTGCGATAGGCCCTCCGTTCTCATACGGTATGCCTAGTTCTGGTATAAGTCCTGCACTCACTTACTCCACTTTACAGACTTTGGGTCTGGGGGCAGGGAGCTCCAACGCTCCTCTGCAAGGTCAACTTGGGGGCACTCCTGTCCATTTTAATTCTTTTCCTTACGCCAGAGGTCATATTCCTCCTTCGTCCCCTTCGCTTGGTGGTCCGCATCAGTAGTCCACCGGGCAGCCTACACACACTAGTTTATTTGGAGTCAAGATTCAAGGAACACCTGCGCACAGTATTTCGGTAGGTTCATCGCCGTTTGTTTGGAATGGGATGTTTGGTAACAACACTTTCACATCTACCGTTTTCCCATCTGGGGGCAATCCCATTTTTGGACAGTCTACTCTGGCGGGTACTATTCCTGCGTCGGGGGCACATATAGTAGGACCATGGAACTCAAGACAAGGATCCGTTCCCTCCTCTAGAATGTCGTTTTGGGGTAATTCTTTCCACAGCCAATGGAACCCTGTATAGACTACTATGTCTCTCCCGTCAGGACCAGCATGGGGTAATCCTTCCCAAAGTCCTTCAAATATGATGCATGCCCAACACCCTATGTCCTTTATGGGAAATCAGATGATGATGTCTCCGCAGATGCAAAATCCTTACGCTGGTCAGGGTCATGGTTTCTACCAGAATCCGGGCCAGCAACCAAACTTTTCCTAGCAACCTGGTGCCAACCAAACTCCAAGACCCTTTTTCCCTGGTTATCAGCAGCAACCCAAACTCCCATTCCTGGCAACTTTACACTTGCCAGATTTGAAAAGGTTGTTAAATGATCCTATTTGTCACGATCCACGTTGGCCTCCTATGCCAACGAAGTTGCCTTTGGACATTCCAAAGTTTGAGGCCAAGCCTAACGAAGATCCCGGTGATCATGTGACTACCTTCCATCTTTTGTGTTCATCTAACTCATTGAAAGATGACTCCGTACAGTTGCGATTGTTTCAACGCACTCTTATCGAGAGTGCTGCAAAATGGTACAACGAGCTCGATCGCTCAAGATACTCTTCTTTTGGCAAACTGGCAATGGCCTTCCTTAACCATTTCCAATTACCTATGAGATACGACGCTGGCACAAAGTTTCTTGCCAATTTTGAATAGACAACAACGGACCATATCTCTGATCATATCTGAGAATGGAGATGCCGGAAGAGTCTAATCAAAGTACCGGTCCCACCAAAATTCCTACTGGAGTGGTTCTTTAAGTCTTTGGTCCCACAGTTATCCAAAGACGTCGCAACTTTTGGAGTTTTCTCCGAAGAAGATGCCATCATGAGGGCTCAACAGTTTGAGCTCATCTATTCTCAGTCTGGTTTATTATACAACATCCTGCCGGATGCACCACGATCGATACTGGATAAAACTAGATAGAGATCTGGACCACATGCCGATGGTATTGTTGGTTCAGCACAAACTAAGCCCGCTGAGCAATTGACAAAAAAATTGCAACAATTATCTATACAACACTCAGCGGCTAGCCATACTACTTCTTTGGCTGCTCCTCCTACCCAAACGTCGGAAGTACACTCTGTGCAGTCGACTAACCCAAAGGCCACCCAACAGCTTGAAGGGAAGAAAAAACAATGAAAGAAGGCTAAGGGGGATAAAAAAACCCACTGATAATGCTGGTGGGGACACCACGGAAAAACGAAAGGCGAGGTATTTGTGCAACTTGTGTGCGGAAGACCACCCGACCCATCTTTGTCCTCGACTTGCAGAGGCCCAAAATTTTGTCACACAACAACAACAGGTAGTGTTGACTAATCCCTTTCAACATGGGAAAAATTTAACTTAAGCCTCTACAAGTGCGGAAGGGGGCAGCCAAGAAACCTACCCTCCTCCAAACAACCCCTCATCCGGGAACGTATATATGGTTAGGGGTGATTCTTTCATAACGACTAGAGTGAATGACTATAGTAAACCAATTTCTTCTGAGAAGGGTAAAGAAGTGAAGCTCCCATCTCTTCCTCTATAGATCGAGAATACGTTGGGAGAAATGATGACACGCATTCCAAATGGTGCATTTAAAAAAGCTTCTCACCACCCCAATGCAAGGGCCACCCAGAATTACTCTGTGGTGGAGGATTTATCACAAACCCCTTGTGCGATGTCTGCTTTGGAGGTCCTCCAAATCTGCCCTGCTCAGAGGAAACCCTTGTTAACTGCTTTAGGCTCTACCGAGACTTGTAACCCGGGTACCATCATGTTAGATAAAACCAACTTAAAATCTCGTCTGCCTTACCACGTAGCGTTTCAGATAGTAGTGGCTCATCCCAAAAAAACTTTTACATGGAATATCTTCCACATGGTGGTCGACAAGGGCGCCTCGAAATGCGTTATGTCGTTATCATGTTGGAAGGCAATTGGCCAGTCTGCTTTGTCTCCTTCACCTACTCTCCTCACTGCTTTCGACGATCGTTCTTTCCGACCACATGGCATCATTCCTTCTTTCCCCGTGCAGCTAGGAGGAAAAACCGTGTGCGTCGCAGTGGAAGTAGTTGATGCTCCCCTCGACTATAACCTCTTGTTAGGACGGAGTTGGACTTATGCTATGCAAGCTGTGGTTGCTATAGTTTTCCGAGTCTTGTTGTTTCCACACGAGGGTTGGATAGTGACCATCGATTAATTGTCCTTCTCTAGGCCTAACCCAACTTTTGGGGGCATCCACAGTCCCCATGATTGATAATCCTCAACCAGGTGTCGTTAACGTAGTAGTTGGTTTGTGCCCATCCTTGATGGGTGCCTTCGATAAACCACCTCCTCACGATGACGTCAAATTTACATCTAATCACCATAAGGTTGAGATTTTCCATGTTTCCTCGTTCCGCACAACTTACTTTGAGGATCCTTGGATTCTTCCGTCCCCATCAGCCACGATGGATGAGACAGGGCACACAGGAATTTCCATGCCCTTGTCATCCACTGAAGTAGTGTACTTTTTAGTCCAGCAAGCTTCAACTAACCCTGATCCGCCTCCTGCACAAGAGTTAGATCCATTTCTAGAGCCTATTTGGGCTCAGGGTTCTCTTGCTAACATCGATTCGTTAGACTTAGTCTTGCCGTCTGACAAAGTAGTAATCGAAGCAATCACTAGTACGGACAAACCTTGGGAAGATATTCATTACAGATCATATTTCCTCCCAGAGTTAAGCCGAATTGAGGCAAGAGAATTCACTATTACCATGACGGGAGATCAGCCATGTCCTATTAATCTCTTAGCTACACAGGAAATTTACGCTGAGGGCAATATGGTGACTATCGCTGAAACTATACCTATCAACATCTCCCGAAACCCTGGCATAGTGGAGAATGTTTTTGTCAGAGCGGATTGCTTCCCCGAAGAGATTCAGATTTACACGGATCTTTTCAAAGAATTCCGTGACATTTTTGCCTGGTCTTATGAGGAAATGTTAGGTATCGATCCGAAAATAGTTTAACATGAAATCACAACGTATCCTGATGCGAAGCCTGTTCGACAAAAACTTCGTCCAGTCAATCCTAAGAAAGAAGAATCCATCGAGATTAAGGTTGAGAAATTGCTCAAGGCAGGCTTCATTTATCCTATTCATTTGACTCAATGGGTGTGAAACCCCGTGTCAGTCAATAAAAAACAAGGCATGATTCGTGTATGTACCGATTTCCATGATTTGAACAAGGCATGTCCAAAAGACAATTTTCCAACACCATTCATTGACTAGATCATTGATGAATGTGCTGGTTGTGAAACCTTTTCGTTCATGGATGGTTTTCTAGGATATAATCAAATCCAAATCAAACCTGAGGACCAACACAAAACAACATTCATTTGTCCGTGGGGTACATTCGCCTATCGTAAGATGCCTTTTGGCCTTAAAAATGTTGGAGCCACATTCCAGTGGGCCATTTCTTTTGCGTTTCACGACCTCAAACATATAGTCGAGGCCTATCTAGATGATTTAGCATCATGCTCTCGCAAGAGAAAGGATCATCCTACGCACCTCAAACTAATCTTCGAACACTGTCACTACTTCAGGATTCGCTCGAATCCCAACAAGTGTAGCTTCTGCGTAATGTCAGGAATTTTGTTAGGTTTCATCGTTTCAACAACAGGGATCATGGTAGATCCTCTTAAGGTGGAGGCAATAATCCAGTTTCCCCCCCCCCCCATGCACAATCTTTCAACTTCAAAGTCTACAAGGCAAGGCGAACTTCGTACGACGCTTCATCGCCAACTATGCCGAAATCACCAAGGGCTTTATGCGTTTGCTAAAGAAAGACGTTCTTTTTTTCTGGGACAAAGCCACTCAACGGTATTTCGACGCATTAAAACACGCCCTCACAGCCGCACCTCTGCTACGGCCACCTAATTATAAAAAAGATTTCTTATTATATTTGGCTGCCGCAGAGTCAACTATAGGCATGGTTTTAGTCCAGGAAGACGATTCGTTTTTAGAATACGTGATCTATTACCTGAGCTGAGGCCTCATAGGACCAGAACTCATTTATTCTCACATCAAAAAACTTGCATTGGTAGCAATTCATGCTGTTCAACGGTTCCATCACTATGTTCTATTTCGCAAGACCACCGTCATTGCTATCGTGAATCCATTCCAATACATGTTGACACGACGAGTTATAGGTGGAAAAATCAATAGATGGATGGTCATCCTCCAAGAATTTTACTTAGACTTCATTTGAACAAAGTCCAAGAAGTCATTGGTCTTCGCAGAGCTTATTTCGGAACTTCCGGTTGAGTTAGGTGACGTTGTGCCGGAGGAATCGCCTATCCGGGGGGATATGTTTTTTATTGCATCTTCAGACCCCTGGTACAGAGATATACTTATCTATCTCCAGACTTTGAAGTGCCCCACCTCTGCTTCTCATGACAAGCATCGACGGATACGCCATCAGGCTAAGAATTATCTCATAATCGATGATACGTTGTATCAGAGAGGTGTAGACTGCGTCTTGCGTCGATGTATCCCTCATGTGGAGGCTGCCATAGTTCTCAATGATTCTCATACTAGAGATTGTGGTGATCATTTATCTGGGTTGGAAACAACCCAAAAGATTCTACGAGCAGGTTACTTTTGGCCGACACTTATCAAAAATTGTATCGAATCGGTCAAGAAGTGCCATCCGTGCCAAGTCTTCTCTCGGAATATGAGGGCACTTCCCGCTCCCATGTTTCCTGTCATCATAGTTGGTCCCTTCACTAAGTGGGGGATTGATTACACTACATGCAACCCCCCATCAGCAAGGGGGCACCGCTATATCATCGTATTTGTCGACTACTTCACTAAGTGGGTCGAAGCTATGCCAACATTTAAAGATGATGGAGAGACTGTGGCTCTCTTTTTACTCAACCAGATTATAGCATGGTTCAACATCCCGAGAGAGATTGTCACTGATCATGGCAATCACTTTCTAAACCAAATGATGATCGAATTAACATCAAAGCTTGGGTTACGGCATGAACATTCATCACCTTACTACCCCCAAGCCAATGGGCAGGTGGAAGCTGTAAACAAAACTCTTAAGACGATTCTACAACGAACTATCAACTCAACCAAGTCAAACTGGCATTTGATGTTATACTCGGCATTATGGGCTTACCGAACATTTGTTAAGACTGCAACCAGTTTCTCACCTTTTCAACTTGTTTACGGGTTGGAGGCAATCTTGCCCATAGAATGTCAAATCCCATCTCTAAAATTGGCAGTACAATTATTGCCAGATACTTCTCCACTTGAAGAACGGTTAGTACACCTTGAGTAGCTTGATGAGGAGCGTCGCGACGCGGCCCTGGCCAACGAGGCTCATAAACATAAGGTCAAGTGTCATTATGATAGGTCCGTTCGTCCTCAGATTTTCTTTGAAGGGGACCTTGTCCTGGTCTATGACCAAGAGAAGGACCCCCTGGGGGCATGAAAGTTTAAACCCATGTGGTTCGAACCCTTCATTATAAAAGAGGTATTAAAAAAGGGCACTTATCATTTGGTTGATTTTGAAGGTAATGCATTGGCGGAGCCTAGAAATGGGCTCTACCTCAAGAAGTATTACTCATAGATAGGTCACTGTGGGTAACTTTTTGTAACATATGTATAGTCTTTGTACTATTACTTTTTTACGTTTCTTTTAAAAGTGTTGTGGACGTGTCATTGATGTTATCTTCCGTCAATATGGGAGATGTCAAGTGAGTCCGAGGTGTTCGTTGGGTAAGTAGACGGTGCTAGTCGACACACGCGGAGGCTTGCCTCCGGAGCTTTGGTAATGTTTACGCCACAGGGTCAATTGTTATCTTCCGGAGGTATATGCTTAGGTGACACCACAAATAATGTCACCGATTATAGTGCAGTTATTGTATTTCTTTGTGACACATTGTCATTGGGTATCTCTCATCTCCGGGTCTATCTCAACGCTCAACTGGTTGTGTCGCAGCTAAACATAATATATCGGGTTCATGACCCAACTTTACACTGACGATTCCTTAGGGTACGTCTCTTAGAACACAACTTTGATTATATTACATATTTTCATGTTCCTAGGAGATTAAACCAAATCATAGATACTCTAGCTAATAAAATTTTAGATTGGCATCTTGCCCACATATAAAAGATCATGGACATAAACATGTAAATACATTTTTTCACACATAATCCATAAGACACAAAAAATATAAAAACCATATATAAACATCATAAAATACTCAGAGTACATAGATGGATGCAAGCGCCTAAAAAATGGGAACATTAACGAGTCACCAGGCTTATGCCCTCAAAAAATATATACAAGTAGGTGCTCGTGGCACATAAAGAGTCTAAATCTGTTTAGGGCCTATGGGCCCTGTTATAATCATCTACAGCAAGGGCTAAATGCCTAAATAATCGGACCCATGTCCGAGGTGCCCCCACAACATGAGGCTGCATGGATGGCAGCAGGTCCTCTATCTCTGCCATTGGGACTATGCGAGTGAGCGCAGTGAAGTTCCTCTCAACTCGTCTAAGGACCCTCTTAGCCTCTCCGGCTGGAAGGCTCCCTGCTATTGCTACTCCCCCAACGGCGGCAGCCACGGCCTCTGGCTGTGGATGACGCATGTTCCGTGCATAGTCGGAAGGTCGCACAGGTCCCACATCTGCATATAACAAATGTATTCATTAAGTACTCTGGCATACAAAAAAATGATATATATAACAAAAAGACATAAAAATTACATATGCAAACAAACAAAATAACTACAAAGGAGGAGACTTACCTATCTCCCCTCACTCCTCACCAGGAGGCATGGGTATCTCTGGATCTCTAGAGAATTCTATCCCTACATACGAGTAGTCCTCGATAGCAGGGATCTATTGTGACAGCCAAGCAAAAAAATCGTCGTCGAAGGCCTCAAAGGTCCTTCCACCACCCTGTCATAGCAATAACACTTCCCATCTACACACTGCAGGGAAAGAGGCCAGATCTCCCCGTACTACAACCCGAGGACTGAAACACATAACTCTCTTGAAAAAGAACGAACACAAGATAGTCCCGAACCCAAAGTTCCTATGTGTCCGTTGTCGGCAATTTGTCAATTGCCTCTTCATACACTCCAGCAGTGTGGTACTCCAATAAAAAATGTGTGCATTCATGCACTGGATAGCATAGTTCATCTGTGTGCGTGAAGCCTGATGCACGACTGTGGAGCCGGTAATCCACCCAATAAGTAACAAGACAGTTTGTAGTGCTAAGTTGGTAATATTTCTAATGGGTACCTGGGAACCTGTACGTTCAGTCCCAGCCTCACAGTACTTAGCTATCAACTTCGAGATCTTGCTCGGCCCCGCAGGAAAAGTCTGGAAGTTGACTGGTTCCCCTCTCCTTGAGAGGCCAGTCAGAAAGTAAATGTCCTCGGTGGTGGGCACCAATGATTGCCCCTCTAGCATAAAGGCCTCTGCATCAGGATGTTAATAATCAATCAAGGCATTCAGTAGCCTTGGTTGTGCGCGCATAAATGGACATAAAAATAATTTGAGCAAACCGCATTGCATTAACACAGCCACAACATTCGGATTTGCAGCAACCAACTCACTCATTGCCTCGTGCTCCCTTTCCCTCCATTGGACATACATCCTGCCAACACAACAAGGTAAAGGAGGGTAAATACTTCTTTTAATTCGCTTTTCCATCAATAGGGGGGGGTACACGCAGTCTGTAGAGGTGACAGTCGCGTGTACACGCGTGCAGGATTTGCTCTGCACGCATCTACACGCGGGTTGTGTCTGGACAACCCGTGTGTACCTAGGGCCAACATTTTTAAGGTCGATGCCCACCCAAAAAATAACTTAAATGACTAAAATGAAGTATTGCTTAGGTAGATAAGGGAGTTTTTACTTACTTGGTTCAAGCATAAGTTCGTTTTGTCCACTGTAGCTCCCGAAATCACTATCTTTGGCAAATGGGGTCTTTTGGCTCTAGAGTCAATTTCCAAATCAACAATGGTGATAATGAGCTGCCAACTTCTATTTATAGAATTTTTGGCATCTTTTTGTCACTTTTTTGGCCCCCCTTATCAGTTTCTTTATACTAAAAACCATTTAGAGTGATCTAGGAGTTATATGGGAGGGATTTGATCAGGTATTGGGACAATTGTTTTTTTTGAGTTTCGAAAAATTATTGACGGTCCATAAATTTTTTTTTTTTTTTTTTAAATC
>ML820859.1:76121-110697 GCA_009831015.1 Picea engelmannii
GGTAGGTCCTGGTTGCATTATGGTGTCCATGCCGTTTCTAAAAATACTGTAGGCTCGGGAGTCCGGATAGTATTTACTACATATGAGTTTGAGCCTCATTTGCATGAGTCTTTTTCACTCTTTGTCTTACCCTCAGGACTCCCAAAAAATAACGGGTCTCCTTTTAAGCCCTTTTCAGACCCTCTAAAAATGAAAAGATTGCCGAGCGATCTTGTGACCTTTCATGCTCGTTAAACTGAAATTTGAAGTCATGTCTGTCCGGCAGTAGTTTACCCCTTTTTCGGTCCGGACGGTCAACTGTACGAACAAAGGTATACTCTATCGAATTCCCATTCTTTAGAAGTTTATTCTCAGGTATAATTTTATTCCTTTTCCAGGCCTGAGGGACTAAATTTACGAAAAAGAAACCCCCACAGAGTTCATAGTTAAGCTCTTTTTCAGACTCCCTAAAATTTAAAAGATCGCTGAGTGACCTTATTCTTTCACACTTGTTAAATTGGTCCAAAATAATATTCTTGACGGAGTCCATAGTTAAGCTTTTTTCAGACTCCTTAAAAGTGAGAAAATAGCCGAGTGATCTTGTCCTTGTCACACTCGTTAAAATGGTTTTGAATTGACATCTAATTGGTGGTAGTTTATCCCTTTTTCGAACGACTAGACTATTGTCGAAAAAGGTAGCCCAGTGGAGTCTCCTTTTATTCTTTTTTAGACTTTCTAAATATGAAAAACCACCGAGCTTACCTTCTTTGGGCTTGTTAAACTTACATCGAAGGACGTTACCATTGTGTGTTCTATCAACCGCATTTGCATACCTTATCCACCAGCCTTGTGATAGTTTGCTTCTGCGTCTTAACACCTTTGGCCGCCGAAGAATTTTTCCCGAGTATCATTTTACCATAACATCAGTCTTGTCCTTGTGCCTTGAGCTTGTATGTTTGCAGTACTCGTTCCTCCATTGTAATGTAATATTCCTTCATTCTTTTTCAAAAATTATCAAAAAGAACAAAAAAATCAAATATACCCCAAAAAGGGGATGGGAAAAGTATTTTCTTTATTGGCAGCATAATGAGTCGCCCTTGGATAAAGCACATATGTCCATTTGATCATCATACTATGGGATGTAGTACGAACTTAGGAATATTTTCTCGCTATATAGAGTTGTGTCCTCCACCGTTTGGTTACTCTTCCAAACATATGGAGAGTTTGTGTTGCCTCCTGCTTTGTAGACTTATGATTAACATATATGTTGCCTGAGTTTTATCACTTGTCGTGTTGTTGTCCAAGGGAAGTTTGTCACTAAGCCTGATTCAGCCCCTCTGCAATATGTCTCTTGTTCGCATACATGACCATCCTGAACGTCCAATCAAGTCCTTGTTCGAAATCACTGAAGCCTTCAGTCCGATCATCAAGATTATCAAGTCCATAAATGACAAGCCGTCGAAGACCTCTAGGTAGTGCAGTCGTACACTCATATTACACTCCTACTCGAGTTTTAGAAGATTTTGAAGTTGTTGCTCAAACTCTGAAGTACATCCATTAGGCCGAATCAACTTCTGGAAGATGGGTACTCTATATGTATATCTTTCTGATTTTGAGATGTAGCTCCACTGTGTATTATTCGTGGCTACTCTTTATAGTTATTTGACATGGATCTACAATGTATTTGATTGGTAGCCATGGTTCTATTTTATCCCGAGCATGGGTATTCCCACCTCGGTGAGACATTTGTTATTTTGCAGACGACACCTCCTGGTTCTTGATCCTTGGGCTCACTCATTCAGCACATCAGTAAAGATTGGTAAAAGATTGGTAATGTATTTCGGCCATCAGATGCTCTTCTGACCTCACACATTAGGGGGCATCTGTTATAACCCTAAATTGCACCACACATGCTTACCTGGCATCAGGCCAACTCATATTCCTTCATTGCCAAAACATCTTTTGAACAACTCTCTGGAAATCCTCTTGGGTCAAGTCCCACGCGCCCTAGCCCATTACTGCACGCGTGTGCACGCTGGCTGGCTCACTATAGCCCGCATGTACCTAACAAAGCACAAAAAGAGAAAAGTTGCCAACAAAACAAAAAGATATGGGTCAGTTAACTGAAACTCCTGGCCATGCATGGTCGAGGGTTTATCCAAAACCCTAGCTCCTTCTAGCCTATAAAAGAAGGGGTAGGGGTACCATTTGGAGGAGGAAAAAATATAGCGAAGAAACTCTGCCCATTTACGCAATCCATTGTCCCAACCCTTTAGCCTTTCCTCATGCCAAAGGAGGTTTAATGCAAAGCAGTTGGAGGACAGAAGAAGAGGATCCCAGGATCAGGATCAAGGAGCAGTGGTCGGTCTCGACTTTGATTGTAAGTTGATTCATTTTTTCAAATAATAAAAGAATACTTTTCCCGTCCCAATGCATGAGTTATCTATGGTTTTTTTAATTTATGCTTAATTTCTATCCCTCGAGTAGAGAAGTAGCATGCATGCATAGTTGTTTGTCTTGATTGCGGGTCATCTTTGGAAGGAGCAGTGCAAGCAAGTGGTCAAAGCGCAACGGAGGATCTACATCGAACGCCGGAGACAAGGTTAGTAGTCATTCTCCATGCATGTATTGTGAAAGAGGGGTTTAAGTTTCAGGTTGTAGGTTAAAAAGTAATTTCTTTATGGTCAAAATTTGCATGCAAGTCTGACCCTAGTTTGCTAGTCCGTAGGGTATTTTTCCCAACAACATAGGGGAAGACCCCTGCTTAGGTTCTAGAGACTTATTTAGTATCTCTCCTCCCCTTTTAAATTTCTTAAGGGAAAATAAGATTTTCTCCTTAAAAGATGTGAGCATAGGGACTCCCTAGATGAGACGATGACTAGGATGGAAGGATGTGGCCACAATAGGCATTCCATAAGACCTTTCTAAGGAATGGTGTCTGCATTTCAATCTGCTATGTGAAAAATTCATTTCATTGGATGAAGAGGCAAAGGACTCTCTCTATTGGTCCAAGGACCCCCAACGAGGGAAGTACATTGTAAAACTAGGATACAAATCTTGGTTGGAGAATATGAATGTTGTCCTAGTTAAGTGGTGGTGGAAACCCCTGTGGAAGTTCAAATCCTCACCAAGATGCAAAATAACCTTTTGTATTTATTTAAACGATAATATGCTGACCTAAGACAATGGTAAAAAAAGAGGATGGTGTGGCCCTAACATATGCCCCCTGTGCAAGACAAATTATGAATATGTCACTCATCTCTTGATCACTTTCCCCTATGCATATCAAGTCTTAGTGCTAATAAAGGAAAAACTAGAGTTTCGATAAAGGTGGAACACATATTCCATGGAGGAGTGCTACAAATCCTAAATTCAATTCCAAAATATTAGAGGGGCTAGGATTCAACCCTATTCCATCCACATGGGGAATGGTTCGTGGGAGAAAATCATATTTATATCTACAAAAATTTTGTGGACAAATAATATTTCTATCTACCTACAAAGAAACCCTAGCCACATACATCTTCATCATACAATAATATAATATGTACAAATACAGTGCTAAATACCATAGCCAGCCAACATTATTGAGTGTACACATAAATGAGCATGTATTGGGATTCTATTAAGTTCACACATAAAGTATTGTCCTGTTAGAAAAAAGACAACGGGGATTTTCGATTTGTTATCGTGGAATGAATGTCAGAGATCGATACAATGAGTAAAGTGATTTTTTTATGCTTTACGTACATCAAATCGTATATCATGCCTGGTGAGCTTGTGGTCGGGTAGCAAAATCACCCGACACTCCCATTCATCTTGTGCTACCAATGTGTTTCGTGTGGTGGCTATAACATGCCGAATTACTCAACCTAGGCTATGCCTTCACTTAATTATGTTAGTTTACTTAAGTTGAGTGTGTGCATTTCTTAACTTAAACAATAGTAAAGAGATGCAACCATACATAGTCCCAACAAAATATAAATGTGGGAAACCAAATATGGCCTAACACCTAGAAATGTCTTTGTAAATAAAACTACAGTGTGCCAAGCCAAGTCCTTTTTCCACATAAGAAAGTTTATACAAGAAGATATTTCTATCAACTACACAAAACCTTGAATGAAAACCATACTTCTTCCTTCGGTTAATTGTCTCCTTGTGTTCCCTTCCTTGTCACCTTGGATCCTCGAACAAACGAGCTTCTTCTCATTTGTGCTTCATAACCAAGACACTTGCGGTTCTACCCAACTCGTCTTCCCCCTTTTTCATGGTTCAGACCTTACCTCAATTCGACAAGGTCAAACTAGTCTCATACTTTTCCTCAGATTGAATTTCCTCTTACCTCAAATGAATTTCTTGATCTCTCCTTCATAAAGAAAATCTTGCTGTTTTTCCAAGTGAGCACTCCCTTGGTTAAAGAGGTTCCCCAAGGGTGATACTATTTACCAACCTGGGAGGCTTACCCTTGAACTTTCTTGAGCCAACTTATCTCATAGGTGTTCGCCCCTTGGTCTTCCCAAAAACTTGCTCAACCCATACTTAGCCAAATTTTCAATGGGCGCGTGACCCCTTTGTTCGACGTGCATCACTATCCTCGTCGAGTTCATATGTTGTGTTGGACACCCGAGTCAATTGTTTGTCTGCACTTTGGTCTCTTTTCTTGTATGAAATTTGTGACACTCCCTCTGTCTCATTGGGAAACTTCCCCTGGTGTGTGACCAAGTCATGGAATGCTACCAAATTTTTTTTGGGTCAGACTCCCTTGGTTAGCACCCAAGGCCTCCAAGTTATTCCATTGTTCCAACATCTGGTTTCGTGGGCACGCTCATTGTTGACTCATCTGTTCCCCAACTTTCATTGGTTTTTTTAGGGTGCCCATGGTCACCATGGGGCACTATTTTTCCCGTTCTATCCCTCAAGTCTCTGCACTTAAATTCCATGATTGCAAGTCTACTTAGGGGAGTTTGTCTTAATGGCACATTTTTTCATCTTGTCACATGCGTCATGATCATGTGTTCGGGTGAAAAAATCATTTGAAAATACCAATCATCATGCGACACCAAAATATTTCATCTGGTGGCTAGACCATGACGAATTACTCAACTTGGGCTATGGCTTCACTTAATTCTGTTAGTTTACTTAAGTTGAGTGTGTCAGATTTTTCTCAACTTAAACAACAGTAAAGAGACACAACCATACACAGTACCAACATTATATAAATGTGGGCATCCAAAGACGACCTGACACCCAGAATATTCTTTGTAAACAAAACTTAAGTGTGCCAACTTGGTAGGTGATTGTGCCACATGAGAAATTTTATACAAGAGCTTTCGCTCAATTACAAAAAACCTTGAATGAGAAGCATATAGATTCCTTTGGTTAACTGTCTCCATGTGTTCCCTTCCATGTAACCTTGGATACTCGAATAAACGAGCCTCTCCTCACTTGTGATTCATAACCAAGACACTTGTGGTTCTTCCCAAATCATATTTCCCCTTTTTCATGGTTCAAACCTTGGCTTAATTCGAAAAGGTAAAGTTGGTCTCAGAAGTTTCCTCAGATCAATTTGCCTCTTACCTCGGTTGAATTGCTTGATCTCTCCTTGATAAAAAAAATATTGTTGTTTTTCCAGGTGAGCACTCCCTTGGTTAATCATGCTAAATTTAGAGCTGCTATTAAGTTATTTTCAATTTACTAGACAATAATAGCATAGTGAGGATCGTTGAAAGAAACAAAATGACAAGGTACACAACATTTTATCTCGGGAAACCTTCATGGGGGAGAAAAACTAGAAAAAACTTTCTGAATAATAGATTTCCAATACAATTCCAAGAATAGAGACCAAATCAGTAGAGAATATACAAGACTGAGCAATGCACCTCTCTCTCCTTCTTATTGAAACTGCAACTACCTCCAAAACTTGCACACTAGATGAGTGAATGAGTGAGTGAATGAATGAGGCACCATCCTCTCTTATTTATACTAGATGAAGGGTTATAGGGTTTTGTCTCTTCACCAAGCAGAGATGACTTCTTCCAATAGTGGTTAAAACCACTTTAATAAGCCCTAGGGACCAACTTCTCAAATACCACCATATAAGTATGGTTTGACCAATCCACAAAAGGGGATTTGGTCATACATAAGTCTCAACATGATCAATCCACAAAAGGGAATTGATATACATGATAATAACTCAATTATAATTTGAATATTCTTCACAGTTACAATATTTCAACACTCCCCCTTAATAAGAAGGGTATTCTACCAATACAACATCATCAGGAGAGAGAGAGGGAAACAACACCATCAACATCTGGAACATTGACTGGCATATATACAAAGCATCAAACATTTTTCTCATCATCAATAGCATCATCATTCACAACATGTAGTTGGAGTAGCATCATCATCATCATCTGAATCAACATCAATTAGCATAAAATCTATAACAACAACATCGACAACACTAGGATTATACTACATAATCAACAACACAAGGTTGGTGCAACATCAACAACAACATCACGAGGCTGATACAACATCATCAACAATAGAACGAGGCTGATACAACACCATCAAAACGCGAGGCTAGAGAAACAACATCATCAACAGGAGGCTGAGATAACATCATCGTCATCATAGGGAAACAAAACGAGGCAGGTGTAACAACAACATTTTGTGGTACTTTGAAAAACCGTCCTTACCATACCTTAGGGATCCTCCTACGAACCATAAGATTCCCTATGAGATAAAATCCTAATGAATCTACCACGTGGTACTCTGATAGACCCTCCTTACTGGACCTTTGGGATTTGCCCAGGAATCATAAATATTCCCTAGGATATAAAATCCTAACATAGCTACCACTACTGACCACAACTGCCATACACATGCACATGTACTCTGACAGACTCTCCTTATCGAACCTTCAGGATCTATCTATGGATGATCAATCCCCTAGGATATAAAATTCTAACAGAGATACCCGTTGTTGGTCAGGATACCATAATATCATCAACATCACTCCCCCCTTCGAGAGAGGTCCGTTTGGACTATACCAATATTGTCTCGAAAGTATTCAAACTTTACATGAGAAAAAGGCTTGGTCAACACATATGAAACCTACTCATCCATTCCAACATATTGGATCTTTACAACTCCCCTCTGCACCATATCACGGATATAGTGATACCAAATTTCTATGTGCTTCAACTTATCATGGAACACTAGATTCTCCGTCATCTTTATGAAACTATGGTTATCACATAGTCTCACGGTGGCTTCCATCTCCAGATCGACTAGGCCTGTCAACAACTTCTAAAGCCATATGGCTTCACAACTGGTGGAACATGCAACAATGTATTCCACTTCTGTCGTGATGAGAGAAATACTGGATTTCTTCCTTCTCTGCCATGAATTCATGGTTGACCCCACACTAAAACAACAACTTGAATTGATATTTCTATCATAAACACTTCCATCCCAATCTGAATCAATATAACCAAACATTCTGAAGTCATGATCTCCAGTATAATAGAGACCAATGTGCAACGTACCCTTAAGGTATCTCATCACATGCTTTGTAGCTACAAGGTGAACATGTTTGGGTTCTACCAGATACTAACTCAATGTGTTCACAACAAAACATATATCCGGCCTGGTATTTGTCAGATACATCAAAAAACCAATGATCTGTCTATATAGAGTATAATCAACCAACTCTAACGAAGTATCAACCAGGTGCTTCAACTTTGTTTCCATGGGCGTGTTCATGGATTTACATTCCAACATATCAAACCTCTTTAGTAATTCAACTACATACTTCCCTTGGTTAAGGAAGATCTTCTCTGAGCTCTTCCAAACTTCAAGACCTAAGAAATAATGCATCAGGCCTAGGTCTTTCATCTCAAGTTCTACAACGAGCTTCTTCTTAAAATCTGTGATGATCCTTTCTTCTCCAGTTAAGAATAAGTCATTCACATACAACAACAATATAACTGGCTTATCATTCATAACCTTGAAGTAAAGGTTAGAATCAAATTTACTCTTGGTAAAGTCCAAGATCATCAATAAACTATCAATTATTCCATACCAAGCTCTAGGAGCTTGCTTCAATCCATCCAGAGCCTTCTTCAACCTGCAAACATGAGTCTTTCTATCTTTAAATTAAAACCCTTGTGGTTGTTCTCTATACACTTCTTCTTCAATAACACCATTTAAGAAGGTTGTTTTCACATCCATATGGTGTAACTTCCACTTCATCTTAGCTGCAAGAGCTATGATTGTTCTAATAGAAGTGTATCTGGCTACACAAGCAAAAGTCTCTTCAAAATCAATGCCTTCCTTTTGAGAAAATCCACGAGCTACAAGTCTTACTTTATGTTTTTCAATACCTCTGTATGCAACATGTTTAATCTTGTATATCTATTTGGAATATACCACATGTTTGTTCTTCGGTTTGCGAACTATTTCCCATACATCATTCTTTATAATGGATTGGTATTCTTTTGTCATGGCATCCACCCATTATTTCTTCTGAATGGATTATTTAAAGCAAGTAGGTTCATTTTCTATGAGATCACACATCAAATCCATATAACTGGAGAATGACTTAGGTTTCTTGATTTTTCTCATGGTTCCTTCTGGGGAACCATAATTCTCTCCATCTTGAATAAGTTCCCTTGGCCAATATGGATTTCTCTTGTGAGGGATCATCATCTGGGGAGGTTCTTGAGATTTTTTCATATCATGATCTTCTGTAATGTCATCATCAGGGGTAACTGTAACTTCTCTCACCGGTTCTGAAACTCTGGGAGCTACAGGTTCTTCTTCATATACTTCTTCAAGATGGAATCTTCTTGATTTCTTGAGTGCTGCATCTTCATCAAAGGTTACATCTCTGTTGTTCTCAATATGATGGTAACCTAGTATGTAAATTGTGAAGGACATAGAGACCTCGCAATATCCAACAAATATTCCCTTATTTCTTGAAGGATCCAACTTAGTTTTCCTTTCTTTCAGAATGTGTACAAACACTTGACAAACAAATATCTTGAGATGGCTTACTTATGGATTCTTTCTAAAGAAAATTTATTAGGGAGGTTTGAATCCAAGTGCACTATGGGATAAACTGTTTTGGACATAAACTATTGTTCTTGCTGCTTCAACCCATAAGTGCATTGGAAGATCTTGATCGTGGATCATAGTCTTCACTGCTTCCATTATATTTATATTATTTATTTCTGCTACACCATTTTGCCGAGGATTATAGGGAGTGGTGAGATCCCTCTTAATCTTGGAATCTATGCAAAATATTACAAATTATTTTGAGGTGTATTATCCTCCATTATCTGACCTGAGTATCTTGATTTTTCTTTCGAAGATATTTTCTATCAAGGATTTGAATTCCTTCAATTTTCCAAATACTTCATCCTTTTATTTCAAGAAATAAACCCAAGTCTTGTGAGAATAATCATCAATAAATGACATATAGTATACATACCCACTAAAATAGGTTGATGTAATTGGACCACATACATATGAGTGGATGAGCTCCAAGATTCCTTCTAATTTACTATCGCTCTTTGGGAAAGGATTCTTTATGTTCTTTCCTCATGCACATCCCTTGCACACACCTTCATGATCAACCTTGAAATATGGTAGGCCTGTAACTACCTTTATTACATATGGTAAGGCTTTGTAGTTGATGTGAGCTAGTCTTCTATGCCAATTTTCACATGGACTTTCAGTGGAGTGAGTCAAAGTTACATCTGAGTGACATTTTAATTTATACAAGCCATCTTCTTTTGTTCCAATGACAATTGCATATTCTATGTTTTTTCCTTTAGACAACATAAGAACTTCACCATCTATGAACGAAACCATGAAAGATTTCTTGTCTAAATTTGAGATAGAAATTAAGTTCTTTGTCAAACCTGATACATATAGTACATCCTTCATTTTCATCGGAGTCCCTGAATCAAGTTTGTAGGTGGATTCTCCCACTCCTTTGATAGGGTAGTAGTAATCATATTCAAGTGTAACTTTATGGGGAAAGTTCTTTTCTGTGAGTCTATAGATAATATCTCTTTGACATGTCATGTGTTTAGAGGTACTAGTGTCTATGATCCAAGTATCCTCACCAGGTGTCATAGATCCTGAGAGGGAGGAAAATAAAACATAATCTTCAATATCTTCTTTAGTAACTTCGTGGGTGGCTCATTATATTCAACTGCATGGGCATGATGTCTTTTGTTTTTTCTCTTCTTGTATTCTTCCCTTTTGGTAGGAAAATTCTTAGCAATATGTACCATCTGATCGCAATAATAACATTGATAAGAGGTTAAATCATTTTCTCTTCTTTGACCTCTCTGAAATTTCTGGAATCTCTTTGGAGGGTGAGATTCTTTATGGAAGTGGGTAAATCTCTTTGGGGAATGATATTCCTTATGGTGATGGGTATACTTTTGGAAATGAGACCTTTTCCTTCCTCCTTTAGCATGAGAAGCTAGGGATTCTTCTTCATCCCTTAATAATACTGCTTCTCGGTTAGCTACTCTTGCTTCTTCTTGAACACATTCTTCCCAAAGACTGTCAGATTGTAGTTTTTCCTTTCTAGCACAAATAGTTTCGATGAAGGCATCCCAAGGTATTGTGAGACCATTTAGAATTGTCATGATGACTTCATCTTCATCCAAGTTATCTCCAATTTCTTCTAGCTATTCTTTGAAATGAGTAACCCTAGATAAATAGTCTTAAATTATTTCTCCTTTCTACATCTTTGTATTCTTGAGTTTGGTTCTCAAGTTCATCTTTCGGTTTATGTTATTTCCTTCATACATTCTGGTTAGGGCATAAAACATATATTTTGGAGTATCTTTAGAAGGAACTTTAGGGGCAAAGTGATATTTAATAGAGTCTACAATAATCCTTTTGGCACTAACCATATTGATCCAGGTGGATATTCGTGGCCACCTGCCTATTCCACTTGGACCCCCACCATTGTTTATTTCAATTTTTTAGTTTCCTTAATTGTAGTGCAATTTACTATTTTTGGCATTTTTTTGGGTCCTGAACTTCCAGAGTCGTTTTGAGGCCCTAAACGATGTTTTTTGGGAATCAAACATCGAGTGAATAATAGTTTGTTTCAACCTTGATATTCATTGTCGGCAGTCATAGTCCTCGGATAGATCTTTCTAACGATGTATCATGTGCATCAAATGGAGATATTATGCCAAAGTTATGACCCTAGGAAATTGATGTACCAATTTACCCTGATGGGCCCCATATTCTGGCGTTTCATCTCCTAGGGTTAGATTTTTGGATGTTTAGTGTTTCCATTGTTTATCAATAATATATAGGCCTTCTAGCCTCATTGTAACACAAAGTTCAGAGGCATGTAGCCACCACATCTCTTCTCAGAGATAAGCTATTAGTGCCCTAGCTAGTTTATTTCCATTCTGTCTGTAAACAAATTTCAGTTCTTGGATATTAATGAAATGAAGTGTTATTTCTGCTGCATCTTTGTATTCATGGTTATTTTTGTATTCTGTTGCATTCCTGCATAAATTCAGATCAGTGGTATCAGAGTAGTCTTCTCTTTCTCGATCCTTATTTGCATGTCCCCAATGAGGTTGGGGTATAAGGAGTTAGGGCTCGATCTGGTTGAACATTTGTAAGATCAACCTCGCAAACCCCGACGACCGCCCATGGGGGACACAAAGAAATATGAGGGAGCAAAAGATCCTATCAAAATATTGCTTGAGGAGGCCCTTGAAAAACAAAGGAACACGATGATGGATAACTTCACCCATATCCTTCAACAATTGCCCACTGGCAGCGCATCTACATCCAACAACCACTCTGGAGGCGCAACCCCTTTTAAGGTAAAAGTAAAATTTGACATTCACATATTTGATGGACAAATAAATGCAGATGACGTAGATAGATGGTTGAATATATTAGAAGGATATTTCTCAGTTCATGAATTTTTCGACTAGGAGAAGATTATTTTTTCACTGCTCAAAGCCACCTCCCATGTCAAGGACTGGTGGGAAACCTATTGTGAGAAAAAGGATGAGGAGGAACCCTCTCTGTTCTCTGTCATACCCACTTGGAATTATTTCCAAGATGCCATCAAGGAACAATATTATCCCGTGGGGAGCTATGAGGACAAGTACATACAATGCTACATTGCATAAACAAAGGGATCAATATGTGCATGAGTTGGCGAATCTATTCCATACCCCATGCACAAAGTTGGGTATCAAAGATTCAAAGAAACATTTGGTGTTGAAGTGTCGCAGTTGTCTGCACAGATACATTCAGGAGGAAATGGAGTTCTTCAACATCTCCTCGCTTGGTATGACATACCGGTATGATGCCAAGATTGAGCAGAAATTCAAACAGAAGAAGTGAGACTTTGGATTTGCGAATCAAAAGCAAGTGAAATGTGCCCCCAAAATACATAACAAAGGACAAAGCCAAGGCATGGAGGCTCAAGACAACCTGCCAAAGCTGCAAGAAAAGAACAACACCATGAAGCCGAAGAAGGACATGGGAAAGTGGAGTGAGTTCCATAAGAGCTCCACTCAAAAAACAAGTGAGTGTCAGGACAAACAGTCACTAGTGGCCGAGATGAGGGCTTCTAAATCAGATGTGTGCTCCGACATTGAATTGGAACATGAGAAGGGGAATGGCAGAGGGAAGCAAATTATCGATGTGGAGCCCAATGCCACTGTTGCCACCATGAAGATCCAAAAGGAAGAACCAGAATATCTAGAGGAGGAGGAGAATCTCTTCCACTGCCAGATGTGGGTAAAGGATTCCCCACTACAGTTCATTTTCGACAATGGGACCAAACGAACCTCATTTAAGAGAGGTCGTGAAGTGGTTGGGCTTGTCAACCACAACACACCCACAACCATACACCATCGGGTGGCTTCACCAAGCATGGGATCTTCATGTCAGCCAACAATGTCACCTTCCCTATAGCATCAAACCCTTCACCAATGAGGTATTATGTGACATTGCTCCTCTTGATGTTTGTGATGTATTATTAGGCCAACCATACTTGTGGAAGTGACATGCTATGTATGAGTCTCAGCCTTGCGCTCTTATTGTTATCTTGGGAAATAGGTCGTACATGATACCATAGGTACCACCACTTGCTGCTATCTTTTTGGTTACTACAAAACAATGCAATAAGCTCATTTCCAAAACTGGGAAGTTTTTTTTCCTGATGATCCACCCTCAGGGAAAGACGAATACTATGGCCACAACCTCAAGACAGGGCTCCTCCGCACGAAAATAAAAAATGGACAAGGTCATGGAGGAGTACCGGGACATATTCACCTCACCCGCAAGGGTGACTCTGCACTATCAGGTTAAGCACCCCATCGATCTGACTCTAGGTTCATCATTGCCCAATGGTTCGATCTATCGATGCTCTGTTATGGAGAACAATGAAATCAAGAGGTAGATCCAGGAGTTTCTACAGAAAAGTCACATCCAACTCACCATGTGGGATCCCAATTGTATTGGTGCAGAAGAAGGATGGGACTTTGAGACTCTGTATTGACTATCAGGCGTTGAACAAGATCACTGTCCAAAATAGGTACCCGATCCCACAGATTGATGACCTTCTGGACCAACTCAAAGGGGAAAAATATTTTAGCAATATTGACTTGAAGTCTGGGTATCACTAGGTACCAATCGAACCATTTGATGTGTGGACCACATCCTTCAAAACCAAGGAGGGACTTTTCAAATGGTTGGTCATGCATTTCAGGTTGACAAATGCTCCCGCAACCTTCATGAGGCTGATGGACAACATCTTGTGGCCATTCACCAACTCATTTGTAGTAGTGTACTTGGATGAAATCCTGATATTCAACCAGACTTTCGAAGAGCACCTTCAACACATCCGATAGGTCCTCCAAACACTGGGGAAACACAAGTTGTGTGTCAATTTGGAGAAGTACAGTTTTGGCATGACCCAGGTTCAATATCTAGGATACATTATTGATGAGCGTGGGGTGCATGTGGATCCAACCAAGATCCAAGTCATATGGGATTGGCCAGCCCTGACCACTCTAATGGAGCTTCGAAGACTTCTGGGTCTTGCTAATTTGTACCGCAGGTTCGTGTTGGGATTCTCTCACATCACTTGGCCCTTGAGTCAAGTCACGAAAGGGGGAGTGAAAGAAAAATTATTTTGGTCAGAATCTCAACATAAGGCATTCGTAGAATTGAAACATCACCTATGTTGTTCCCCAATGCTCACATTACCATACTTGCAATAACCATTGAGATCGAGACAAATTCCTATGACTATGCTATTGGGGAAGTTCTTACTCAACAGAGGCATCCAGTGGCATATCATAGTGAGACACTATCCGACACAGTATGAAAGTATCCCACTTATGAAAAATAAATGTATTCCATTGTGCAGGTTTTTCGACAATGGAAGCATTACATTTTGGGGAAGGAAACAATCATCCACATAGACCACTAACCCTTGTAGTTCATATAGACACAAGGTAAGTTACATAATGATCTCCATCAGAAGTGGTCCACATATCTGCAACAGTTTCATTTGAACATCAATTATAGGAAGGGAAGCACCAATAATGTTTTAGATTTCCTCAGTCGACCACCAATCATAGTGATAACCACCATGCTCAACTCTTGTGGGCATGAGACTTCTGATTGGCCACTTCTCTACAAGAGCAACCCATAATTCAGCCACACATAGAAGATGCTCTTGGAGGGTAACCAAGTTCAAAATTTTCACCTCCAGGATGCACTACTATGTCACCTAGGACACCTTTTTGTTCCTTCAAGTGACCATGCCAGGATGATTTGGGAAGCACACTAAAGTCAGGTCGCTAGGCATTTCGGGGTCGAGAAAACAGTGGTAGTACTGTAGAAGTATTTCTATTGGCCAAACCTTCGAAATGATATTAGGAAGTACATCAGATCCTGCACTACCTACGCCATTGCCAAACCAACCATCAAGAAGAAAGGCCTCTATACTTCACTACCTACCCGTAGTCAACCTTGGGAATCCATATCCATGGATTACATGTTGGGCCTTCCTTCTACTAAGCATGGCAATGATTGTTTTTTTTTGGTCGTCGACAGATTCTTGATGATGACCTATGGAAGCCTACAAGAAGAATATCACAACATAAGCCACTGCTAAACTCTTCTTTGAATGAGTATGGGTACACTTTGGGATCCCACAGTCTATCATCTCAGATCGAGACAACAGGTTCCTCAGTAGATTCTGGTCCAGGCTCCAGTCAATGTTGGACACCAAGCTCACCAAGTCCACAACTTTCCATCCCCAAACTATTGGCCAGACAGAGGTCATCAATAGGATGATCGTACACATTTTGTGCATGTACAAGTCAAAGCATCCAAGCACATGGGATGAGAGCCTCCCCTATGTACAACATATCTATAGCTAGGCCCTCCACATCTCAACCAACCACATCCCCTTTCAGGTGGGCTTCAGATTCCAACCGCTATGTCCCATGGATGTAGCCATGCCCTTTGCAGCTACTCAGGCTGATTCAACTCATGTCCAGTATCAAGCTTCCAAGGTGAACAACTTCATTGAGAACATTCATCACATTCACTAATAGGTTCATGACATATTGGAAAATGCCAATGCTAAGTACAAGCAACGACATGATCATCATCAGGTGCAACACATCTTTCAGGTGGGGGACAAAGTGTGGCTACATTTGCAGAAGGAGCACCTCGTTGGACCCCACCACAAACTTCGCCCGCTCCGATATGGGTCATACACCATCACCAAGGATGTAGGGGACAATGCCTTCGAGCTCAGTCTTCAAACATTCCTTGGTTTGCACCCATTTTTCAATGTGGACCGCCTTCAGCCCTACTTTCCACCTCTACTGGACACATCCAACATGGAAAAACAACTCACACCAACAGAGTTAAATCCAGACTTCATGGAACAAACCAAAAATGATCGGATTATGGAAACAAAAATAAAGAACACCTACCAGCAGAGGATCCATCTATATCGAATTGTCAAAGAAGGTCAACTCCTTCACCAGGGCAAGTGGCTCACTAGGGACCAAATTCAACAGAAGTTTCCTCATCTCATGGAGGAACTCAACGCAATGGCGACCATTGCTTCCTAAGGGGGGAGGAATGATCCAAGTGGATATTGGTGGCCACCCACCTATTCCACTTGGACCTCCACCATTGTTTCTTTCAATTTTTTAGTTTCCTTAATTGTAGCACAATTTACTATTTTTCGTAGTTTTTCGGGTCCTGAACTTCGAGAGTTGTTTTGGGGCCCTAAACAACGTTTTTTGGGAATCAAACATTCGACAAATACGAGTCCATTTCAAACTCGATATTTGTTGTCGATAGTCGTATTCCTCGGATAGATATTTCTAACGATGTATCATGTGTGTCAAACGAAGATAGTATGCCAAAGTTACGACCCCGAGAAATTGATGTACCAATTTACCCCAATGGGGCCCATATTCTGGCGTTTCATATCCTAGGGTCAGGTTTTTGGATGTTTAGGGTTTCCATTGTTTATCAATAATATATAGGCCTTCAAACCTCATTGTAACATAGAGTTCAGAGGCCTGTATCCACCACATCTCTTCTTAGAGATAAGCTACCAATGCCCTAGCTAGTTTATTTCTATTATGTCTGTAAACAAATTTTAGTTCTTGGATATTAATGAAATGAAGTTTTATTTCCGTTGCATCTTTGTATTCATGGTTATTTGTGTATTCTATTGCATTCCAACATAAATTCAGAGTACATATCCTTCTTGTACTTTGTTTTGGCTGCATCTTCTTCGGGTTTTGGTACATTTTCCTTTATGAATTTTGCAAGGTCATTCTCTTCACGAATGAGTGAAATCTTGTACTTCCCGGAACATAAGTTTTCCACACCTTCTAACTTGTTAAAAATCTCGGTTCTTATAGACATCTTGACCTAGAGCTGGGAAAATGACCAAAAAAAAAAGTGCTTAGAAATTGAGTTTGAAATTACCACGAGATGGATTGGGTTGAGGTGAGTAGGATGGAGTTGTCTATTTTCAGAAAATTCAGAATTTACCCCTTGAAACTGAACCTATACAAATCTGGACTGGTACTTTTGGTACTGGTTCTAGTTTCCTGGTTTTCTAGTACCAATCAAAACTAGGGCTTCAATTTCTAAACGCTCTAGCCACTGAAAATGTGCACTCAAGCTTCCAAGTGATGTGTTAGGCTAGGGTGAACTTCCCTAGTTGGTTTTTAGTAAGAAATTATCTTCCTATAAAATACCTAATTTTCTTGTACGGAAACAATGGCATTTTTGGTAACCCAGTGAAAGGTGCTCTATTCAGTCAAGCTCTGATTCCATGTTAAATTTAGATCTTCTATTAAGTTCTTTTCAATTTACTAGACAATAATAACATACAAATGATCACTGAAAGAAACACAATCACAAGGTACACAACATTTTATCCTGGGAAACCATCATGGGAGAGAAAACCCAACAAAAAAATCCTCAATAATAGATTACCAATACAATGCCAAGACTAAAGACCAAAACACTAGAGAATATCCAAGACTAAGTAATGCACCTCTCTCTCCTTTTTCTTGTAACTGCAACTACCTACAAAAATTGCATAGTAGATGAGTGACTAAGTGAGTGAATGAATGAGGCACCATCCTCTCTTATTTATACTGAGGGGTGCTAGGGTTGTGTCTCTTCACCAAGCAGGGTTGACTTCTTCCAATAGTGGTTAAAACCACTTTATTAATCCCTAGGGGCTAACTTCTCAAATAAGATCATGTAGGTATGGTTTGACCAATCCAAAAAAGGGGATTTGGTCATACATAAGTCCCGACATGATCAATCCACAAAAGCGTATTGATCTACATGATAATAACTCAATTGTAATTAGAATATTCTTCGGAGTTACAATATTTCAACAAAATAGGTGACCCAAGGGTGAGCCCATTTACCAACCTGGGACACTTACCCTTAACCTTGCTTGAGACAAATTGTCTCATAGGTGTGCGCCCCTTGGTCTTCCCAAAAATTTCTCCACTCATAAGTCCTAGCTAAATTTTCAATGGGTGCACGTCGCTATCATGGTCAACTTCATCTTTTTTCTTGGGCACCCGAGTCAATCTAGTGTCTACACTTCAGTCTATTTTCCTTGATGGAATTTGTGACACTCCCTCTGTCTCATTGGGAAAATTCCCTTGGCGTGTGACTAAGTCATGGAGTGATACCAACGTTTGTTTGGTTTAGACTCCCTTGGTTCTCACACTAGGCCTTCAAGTTACCCCATTGTTCCAACATTTGGTTTCATGGGCATGCTCCTTGGTGACTTGTCTGTTCCCCAAATTTCATTGGTTTGTTGAGGGTTCCCATGGTATCCATGGGGCACTTGTTTTTATGCGCTATTCCTCAAGTTTCTACACTTAACTTCCATGATTGCAAGTATACTTAGGGGAATTTTTCTTAATGGAACATTTGTGCATCCTGTCACAGGCCTTGTGGGCTTGTGGTTGGGTGAAAAAATCACGTGAAACTCCCAATCATCGTGCAACACCAACATGTTTCATCCAGTGGCTAGACCAAACTGAATTACTCAACTTGGTCTATGCCTTCACTTAAATATGTTATTTCACTTACGTTGAGTGTAATGCACCTCAATTTTTCCATATTTTTTTTTTGTATGCGACATTAATCTCATGTTTCATTTTTTTAAGTTTAATGATAAAGGGAAAGTACTCTTCCTTTCTATTATAATTTTGATGAGATAACTTCAGTTCTTCTTCTCTCACGACATCCCTTTTATATCAATTTAGTAATTCATGAAATACTGTAGTAATTACCTAAGGTCTCAAACCTATTCATCTCAATACATAAAATGTATCTTTATAGTTTTATACTTAGGACCTATAGCCATACATTCTCTCTAGACATGATATTTCTATGTTCGCGCACAAGCCTAAGTATTACAATTTTAACATAGTGTAATTACCAGATATACAATTCAAGGGATCGAGACTATATTCCAGGGATGGAAGTTCATGGTCTAACAACCGATGCGTGGCATCATTGTATAGTTGCGTTAAAATAACATGGTTCCTTTAAGAATTAATTATGATTAGTAAAGGATTACCCCGTCCCTTTCCTACAGGTGTTCGGGTAACGAGATCCCAACTACATCCTTACTAAAACAAGAGGTTAATTGTAAGGTAGCAGTTAAGAAACACATCCTTCCTAGTCATGTCACGAAGGAGTTAAGTGAACTGCATATTTGATGAGTAGCATGGGAGGGAAGGTGTAATTGTCAGCGAGAGTTAAATCTTTGCGACTAGTCATTAATGGAGGTCTTGTAGGTACGAGTTTAGATGGTCCCTTTCTATCCCTCCTCCAGTCAAATGTGCCAACTCGGCTCCCCCATCACATGGCTCGACCAACCCTTGTACCTTCAGCATTAACTTAGCCTCGTAAGGTTCCTCTTAGGGCTAAACAAACTTTCCTGTGTTATTGTGAGACCCTCCATCTGGTTCTGCGTATCACTATCTTTAACAAGCAGTATTGCCATCTTGGATCACTTCTCAATGGAAGGTAGTGTAGTCTGTCTTTCCTGGTAAGGGTTTTAACTTGAGACAGTGTTTTAATACTAGGATCATTTAAAATAAAACGTCAAAGATAAAGCGATGTTCTATATCTCCTGTTATACATCTTTGAGTTTTTTTTTTTTCCTTTAACATTATCTATGGCGATTCTTGGCCTTTCCTCTTCCCGAGGAAGTGGTGACATTCGGTCGTATTCTTTCTCAGTCCTTCTGAAGGTCTCGGTACTCCATCGTAATCATTTGTGTATGGCTCTATGCCTAGGTTTTTGTAACTTCTTAATACCATGAGTTTCCCTCCCGAACCTCTATTGGTGAAACTTGAGGCCTAGTCTTAAAACCTTCGATCAACTATGTGAGACTTTAATTGGAAAGAAAACTTTTTCTGCGTATATATCATAAAACAATGGGGGTTTTGGTTTCTCAATTTTTCAGAAGACGAGTATATGAGGTTCAATAAACCATTAGTTAAGTCTTATGCATATACCATATTCACGAAAGATATTACATCCCACCCGATGCCTTTAGTAAAGACCTCTGTTTTTTCAAATCTTTCTTCAACAAAAAGAAAAATACGGCCTAACGCTTGGGTTCAAAAAGGGATTCTTTCCATTATCAGGGTTCTGCGATTATTGTAAGTGCTTTGGCTTCAGTACTAGGTTACCTCTGTAGTTACGACTAGTTAAAGTTACCTTAGGTAATTGATTCGGGATGTATCAAACATTTAACTACAGTCTCTTTATTACAAGTTACGTTTTCACAGTGTCTTCGGTCTACCTGTATAACATGTTTTGCACAGTTTGTATGTTGAATAAATTAGTATTGTTGAATATTCCGTTTATGAGAAAAATAGATTTAAGGTTTGATATCATGCTAATGATGGGACCCTGTTGATGCGAGGTACCCATCAGGAATACCTAGACTACTTCCCCTCGACTCAGGACATTTACTCAACCAAAAACATGACAAGGGTAGGGCTCCAGAATCCAACCATGAGTTAAGTATTAATTTTAAATTTCGTTTCCTTTATTTACAATTATGTTGTGGCTTCTCGTTATTTTATTCTCATGTGTTTTACTAATGACTACAATGATGAATCTTTCTTATAGAGGGTTCAAATCCATGAGACTCTAGAGGCTAGTCCCTATCATTCACGCAAAAGGTATTATGGTTCTATGCACAGTACCACTCAGGCTTATCCTTTCGAGTTTACTAGCACTTTGGGCCAAGGCTATGTCTTGTCCTTATTACTTTAAAGAATTTTTGTCCCAAATTTTGTATGGGTTGGTTAAGGGTATGCCCTAAATTATGTTAATACTTTCGTACAAAAAAAAAGAACACAAATATTGTGTTTACTTGGATTTGTAATATAATTTTAAAAGGGTTTGATCCTCGACCATTCCTTTTCATGTTTCCGTGTGAAGTTGAAAATTACTAGAGTAGTGAAATTTAGTCCCACCTATGGTATATCATGGTTTTTTTTTTAATATCTAGACAAACATTCTTTTTGAAGTAACACAATCATCATATAATGAGTTTATTCAGCTGTGGATATTTATGAAAAGTAAACAAGTTCCACACTTTCATTTTTTGGGTTTATCATATTCCTTTATATTTCTGAAACTGGTTTTGTATTGTAGATCTTGAATTCGTTTGTTGGGTTATTCTATTTATTTTTCTATAATTCTTCTTATTATTGGTTATGTAGTCGTTCCCAGTATGATTTTCCACGCATGGTAGTATAGTAGTAAACCTAGTACAATAGTATGTGTGCCTAAGGATTTGATTACTACTAGAAGTATGTTGTTGTATTCATAACTTCCAGGTTTCACTCATTATTATAAGTAATTTATAACTATATACAGGCAAACTTATTCTAGGTATAAAATTAGCATTGGTAGGGTTTTAACTTGAGTCTTATTCCATCCATTTGTAATTTTACTTGTTAATCAGTTACATAATTATTTCATGAAATTCCTATACTTGTAGGATTTCATCCTGATTTGGGGTTTTTGACTGTACTGGTTGGAAACAATAAAAAAAATTGAAATACATTTGTCTGCATATGAACTTATAATAGATCGAAGACTTCCAGAATTTGTATTTGTTTCTATGTGATTAATCTATTCCTTTATACAAGATGACCCCGTCTTGCCATGATTAATATAATACACACTAGCTTTTCCACGCAATTTACTATTTACATGTTGTTCCTACCATAGACATATTACTCAAGCATTTTATTAGTCTAATCATAAAAAATAAATAGCATTGTTCCTATAATAGGAGCTTGTTGTTATACTGTAGGTGTAGTCTTTAATCAACAAATTTATTTCCACCAAAAATCTACAACAATTCTATAATTTCATCTAACATACATGACAGTAGGGTAATCATCTAGAATAGAAAATGTATACAATCATTTCAATGGAAAAAATACGATAAGAGGAAAGTAGAGTAACATATCTAGATAAACACGGGGATAACAAAAGGAACAACCATGTTCCTCCCAACCTTAGAACAGGGCAGTCAAACCACTTGTCCTATTCACCCCCTAGCCTGACCATGAATCCATGAGGGATAAATCAGAATTTCATCCTCAACAAATGCCTTCCCACTTCAACAATCTTCTCATTGCCTCACACTCAGCAAGTAGTGTTCATAATAGCAAGAAAATATCAAATTTTCCTTAGCATACTCGATAGCGTCCTGCTTCCTCACATATGTTATATATCCAAAATAAATATTGCCTAGGTATTTTCCCTCCCTTGGGAATTTTCCCAGCTTTCCAAATCCCTGATTTTCAGGGGCTGCCAATGGCCAAATTCCTGATTTTCCACTTGTAACAATCATCCCTGAGGTAGTTCCAACATGTTCCCCACTCATGGAGTCATGGTCAGCTGATTTCAACATGGTTGTTCCATTTGTCCTCCTACAATTAATTATAGAATATTCTATATCATATAAGTGTCACAGTTAAGTAGTTAGTTGGTTCAACTCAGGTCTTTTCCCAATAGTCATAAATCAATAATTACAATTTTTCAAATTCGAAATTCATAATTTCCATAAATGGCAAAAAAAATTCAAATTCGAATTTACTAAAAACGGAATAATTTTCTAACAAATTTGAATTACAAAAATGCTTTATTTTTTGGGATGTCACATCTTGCCCCACTTCAATAAAACACTATTCTCAATGTTCGTTCCTTTCTTGGAACAAGATTGGATGAGATTTCCGCAAATCTCCCTCCAACTCCCAAGTGGCCTCCTCAGGACTAAAGTGCTTCCATTGCACCTTTACCTAAGCGGCGACTCTATTCTAAAGTGTTATTTATCTCCAGTCTAGAATGCACAAGAGTTCCGCCTGGAACTCGCCTTCTGGTTCTACTTGCACCAAGTTCCAATCGATCATGTGAGTAGGGTCATGAACATAATTTTTCAATAGAGAAACATGAAATACATTATGAATTTTTAGATTAGCTGGAAGTGTAAGTTGGTATGCTACGGGTCCAATTCAATCTACTATCTTGAAAGGCCCACAAAACCTGAGTGCCATCTTGACATAGTTCCTGAGTTTGAGTGAACTCTTTCAAGCTTTAACTTTTAAGTACACATGATCTCCCACTTGAAATTCCAAGTGTCTTCTTTTCTGGTCTACATAGCTCTTTTGACTGTCCTGTGCCTCTTTTAAGTTCTATTGTACCTTCCTTACCATATTCTCCATTTCATGGAGCATCTCTGGTCCAACCATGATTCTGTCAACCGGGTTATCCCAACTAATTGGAGTCGTACACTTTATGTCATATAGTACCTCGAAAGGGCTTAACTTAGCTGAAGTTTGGTACCCATTGTTATATGCAAATTCTACCAAGTGTAGGTAGTCTTCCCACCTGCTTGGTTTTGTTCTCACATACATGCGGAGCATATCCTCCATGATTTGGTTTGTTCTTTTAGTGTGTCCATCCATTTGCAGATGATAACTCGTACTGAAATTCAAATTAGTATTTAGCCCTGCAAATAATTCCTTCCCAAAGGTAGATGTAAATTTCATGTCTCTATCTGAAATCACCATTTTAGGAATACCATGCAGTCTAAAGATTTCTTTCATAAATATTTCAGCGATATTTATATCTTTAAAAGTAGACTTTACAGGAATAAAGTGTGCAAACTTACTGAGTTTATCGATTACAACCATAATAGAGTCATTCTGTTTCTGAGTTTTAGGAAAACCTGTAATAAATTCCAGGGATATGGTCTCCCATTTCCATTATGGTACTAGAAATGGTTGTAGTAGGTCAGCTGCATGCTGGTGTTCAACCTTTACCTGCTGACAATCTTGTCACCTCGCCAAGTATTATGTTGTTTCGCCCTTCATATTAGGCCAATAAAATAGTTTTCTAAGTGTTGTTATCGTTTTCTGGTATCTTGGGTGGCCAGAATATGGTTTCTTATGCACCTCATCCAAGACTGTTGTCTTTAATTCTGTTGAATCTGGTATATAAATTATGTTTTTAAATCATAATAGTCCATTTTTTTCGATACTCAGATCTAGTTTATCTGAGATTGTGGTATTGTTTTGTGATTCTGCCATTAATTTAGTGTAACTTTCATCGTGAATCCCTGTTGTCCTTATTCTCTGTTCCAGGTCACTTTCTTCTCTACTGACATTTATTTCGAATAGTCCATGGACTCTTCTTCTTAGGGCATATACTACCTTATTTTCCTTACCCTTGATATGTCTTACCTCAAAGTCAAATTCGATCAAGAAGGATAGCCATCTTGCTTTCCTTGCATTAAGATATGGTTGACTAAACACATATTTCACTCCGCTATTATCTGTCAGTAATAGAAATTTTCTGCACCTTATGTAGTGTCACCACATTTTTAAGGTGTGTATTACTGCTACCAATTCTAAGTCATGAGTGACGTAGTTTCTCTCATGTTATTTTAATTTCCGCAAATTACGTGTCCTTCCTGAGTTAGGACATCACCTAGTCCTTCTTTACTCACATTGACATAGATGGTAAAGTCTTTATCTAGGTCTGCTATCTTCAAGATGGGTGAGGTTGTCAATAATTCCTTTATCTTGTTAAAACTATCTTCACACTTCTGTGAACAATCAAACTTGGTCCCTTTCTTTTGTAATGACGTGATAGGGTAGGATATTTTGGAAAACCATTCTATAAATTTGCGATAATATCTGGTGATTCCCATGAATGATCAGATATCTGCTACATCCTTAGGTACCATCCATTCCATGATGGATTTTATTTTCTCAGGGTCTACAACAATGCCTTTTGCTGAAATTACATGTCCTAGATATTATATTTCCTTTTGATAAAAGTCACACTTATCAAATTTGGCATACAGTTTGTGTTTCCTCAATGTTTGTAGAACTATTCTTAATTGTTCTTCATGTTCTTCCTCCTTTTTAGAATATACCAGAATATCGTCGATAAATACTACTATGAACTTGTCTAATTACTGACTGAAAATACTGTTCATCAGGCACATAAATGTGGCCGGTGCATTAGTGAATCCGAAAGGTACGATTATGAATTCCTAGTGCCCATATCTTGTTTGAAAAGTTGTTTTGCTTATATCTTCATCCTTTATCCTAACTTGATGATAACCGGATCGTAAATCCAATTTGGAAAAGATCTTGGCCCCACCTACTTGATCAAACAGGTCATTTATCCTAGGTAAGGGGTACGTGTTCTTAATAGTCATTTTATTCAATTATCTATAATAAATACAAAGTCTTAAAGTACCGTCTTTCTTTTTCACAAAGAGGATTGATGCCCCCCATGGTGAAACACTCGGTCTGATATACTCTTTGTCTAACAGTTCCTGTAATTGTATTTGTAATTCTGTCAAATATGGTAAACTCATTCGGTAAGGTGCTTGTAAGATAGGGGATGAACCAAGTAGTAGGTCTATGGAGAAGTCTATTTGCCTTCTAGGAGGTAATTTATGTATCTCATCCACAAACATGTCTCTAAATTCACGTAGGACAACAAAGTCTTCTAACTTTGGATTATCTTCTTTTTCTAACATATTCGTTACTTGGATGGCATAAACTTGATATCCCTTTCTCATACATTTCTTGAATTGCATCACTGAAACTTGTCGAACTGATATAGGTTTTGGTATACCTTGGGTTGTTCTAGTAGTGCCATAATCGTCTTTAAAGCTAAGTGTCTTTGTATAACAATCTAGTACTTCTTTGTGCTTTTCCAACCAATCCATTCCGATAATCATATCATAAGATCCTAGTGGTAGGATGTTTAGATTTGTTCTTATGTTCTGACCATCTAAGATGAACTCGAAATAAGAAATAAAGTCAACTACATTCCTTTTAGTTCCTGTTCCTAGTTGTACCAACCATGATTTTACGTGCTTCAGTTTCTTAAGTTTATTTGACTCTACTACATCATGAGTAATATAACTTAACGTAGCTCTAGGGTCAATTAAAACATAAATTCGAGTGTTATTGATTTTTCCTTCGATTTCTACCACAGAGGACTAGTGGTCATCTTATCGATCATCTATGGTTGCATTAATCCGATGCAGGCTTCTTCCTACATCACCCACCATCGAAGCTTCCTGCAGATTATGAACAGTAGTTCTATTTGCTATGCTTAAACGTGGATAGTTCCTCCTGAGATGAGATTCTCCACATTCCAAACACTTTAGCTGGTTCCCGGGGGTTGTCCCTAAACTTCTTTGTTCCCAGGTTTACTAGTTTATCGCTTCCTTGTGTGCTTGGATGGTTTGAGTGAAAATATTTTCTAGGAAATATTTTTGTTGCATTCCCATAGGGACCTGGCTGGTAACCCTTCTTCCACTGGTTCATTCTGTCTTGTTTCTTATGCTTCCAAGCTTTGGGAAATTATGCCCTTTATTTGTACTAGTCGTAGCACATCTGTGCTTTCCAGAATACTTCTCTCAAGGATTTGGGCTTGTCAAACTCAATTATGTCCCAGTAGGACTGTGGTAAACAACTTAAGAATCGTTGGATTTTTACCTTGTCCTCCCAGATGTAAGGTATGAACCTGAGTAGTTGTAGAAATTTGTTTATAAGGTCCTCCATCATCATCTTTCCAAGTCGTAAATCATAAAATTATTTCGTTTTCCTTTCATAGTATCTTTCATAAAGGTATTGTTTCTTGAAATACTTCTTAAAGTCAAACCATTCCATCTATTTCTCCTTTAGGCCCTTGGCCAATTTCAGATCTTGCCACCAAATGTTGGCCTTCCCTTTCAGGTTGTAGATGGCCATTCAAACCTTCATATTACTGGAGTAGTTGTAGATCTGGAAGTATCTTTTGATGTCTAACAACCATGCCTCAACTTCTTCTCTTGTTCTATATTCTCCATCAAAGGTAGCTGGTTTAATCTTTTTAAATTCTCCTTCAAGGTGGTCTGCTTGTTTTCTTTTTCTGTCTTCTTTAGTTTTGTCCTTAACTAAAGGCGTACCTTCAGACGAACTATCTCCTTTATCTGTTTCAGGCCTAGAATTCTTGGAGGCCCTTTTGCTGACCTTTTCGTCATGGTTATCATCCTTTGGGATTTTCTTGGTCACTATACTGCATAGTAGGACTTCATTTATCTCTTGTTGTTCCTTTTGTGCTTTCTTTAGTTTCTCATTGTCGACTTTAAAAACCTGTAGTTCAACAATAAGATTCCTCATTGTTTCCAACACTTCCATGGGTGAGCTTATGTCACTGTTCTGTCTTGGATCTCCAGGAGGTCTCTGCTCCGGATTTCCTTCCATCCTGATTTCTGCATCATCCTGAGATGCCATAATTAACACAAAATAGAAAGGGCTTTATGTCTGAAACAATAAAGGTTTCTTAGTTTTGCATAAATCGAAATATATACTAAGAAACTAATGTGGCCTTGTTCAAGCCCAGTGTTGTAAATTTTTCTCTGATACCATATGTAATGTACCTCAATTTCGCCATAATTTTTTCTTTTGTATGCAACATTAATCTCCCGTTTCATTTTTTTAAGTTTAACGATAAAGGGAAAGTACTCTTCCTTTCTGTTATAATTTTGATGAGATAACTTTAGTTCTTCTTCTCTCACAAAATCCCTTTTATATCAGTTTTGTAATTCACGAAAGACTCTAGTAATTACCTAAGGTCTCAAACCTGTTCATCTCTATACATAAAACATATCTTTATAGTTTTATACTTAGGACCTGTAGCCCTACCCTTTCTCTAGACATGATATTTCTATGTTCGCGCACAGTCCTAAGTATTACAATTTTAACATAGTGTACTTACCAGGTATAAAATTCAAGGGATTGGGACTATATTCCAGGGATGGAAGTTCGTGGTCTAACAACCGACGCTTGGCATCATTGTATAGTTGGGTTAAAAAACATGGTTCCTTTAAGAATTAATTGTGATTAGTAAAGGATTACCCCATCCCTTTCCTACAGGTGTTCGGGTAACGAGATCCCAACTACGTCCTTATTGAAACAAGAGGTTAACTGTAAGGCATCAGCTAAGAAACACATCCTACCTATTCATGTCACGAAGGAGTTAAGTGAACTACACATTTGATGTGTAGCATGGGAGGGAAGGTGTAATTGTCAGCAAGGGTTAAAGCTCCGCGTCTAGTCATTAATGGAGGTCTTGTAGGTACGAGTTTCGATGATCCCTTTCGATCCCTCCTCTAGTCAAACATTCCCACTCGGCTCCCCCATAACGTGGCCCGACCAACCCCTATACCTTCAGCATTAACTTAGCCTCATAAGGTTCCTCTTAGGGTTAAACAATCTTTCTTGTGTTATTGTGAGACCCTCCATCTGGTTTTGCATGTCACTATCTTCAGCAAGAGAGACTGGCATCTTGGATCTCTTCTCGGTGGCAGGAAACGTAGTCTGTCTTTCCTGGTAAGGGTTTTAACTTGATACAGTGGTTTAATACTAGGATCGCTTAAAAGAAAACGTCACAGAGAAAGTGATGTTCTGTATCTCCTGCTATACATCTTTGAGTTAAGTTTTTTTTTTTTTTTTCCTTTAACATTATCTATGGCAATTCTTAGCCTTTCCTCTTCCTAAGGAAGTGGTGACATTTGGTTGTATTCTTTATCAGTCCTTCTGAAGGTCTCATTACTCCACCGTAATCCTTTGTATATGGTTCTATGCCTAGGTTTTTGTAACCTCTTACTATCGTGACTTTCCCTCTCAACCCTCTATTGGTGGAACTCGAGGCTTGGTATTAAAACCTTTGAGCGACTATGTGAGACTTTAATTGGAAAGAAAAATCTTTCTGGATATATATCATAAAACAATATGGGTTTTGGTTTCTCAATTTTTTAGAAGACGAATATATGAGGTTCAATAAACCATTAGCTAAGTCTTATGCATATACTGTGTTCATGAAGGCTATTACATCCCACCCGGTGCCTTTGGTAAAGACCTCTGTGTTTTCAAATCTTTCTTCAACAGAAAGAAAAATATGGCCTAACGCTTTGGTTCAAAAACAGATTCTTGCCATTAGTGGGGTTTTGCGATTATTGCGAGTGCTTTGGATTCAATACTAGTTTACCTTTGTAGTTACGGCGAGTTTAAGGTACCTCGATTAATTGATTCGGGATGTATTAAAAATTTAGCTACAGTCTCTGTATTACAAGTAACGTTTTCACAGTGTCTTCGGTCTACCTGTATAACATGTTTTGCACAGTTTGTATGTTGAATAAATTAGTACTGTTGAATTTTCCTTTTATAAGAAAAATAGATTTAAGGTTTGATATCATGCTAATGATGGGACCCCGTTGATGCGAGGTACCCATCAAGAGTACCTTGACTACTTCTCCTCGGCTCAGGACATTTACTCAACCAGAAACATGACAAGAGCAGGGCTCTAGACTCCATCCATGAGTTAAGTATTAATTTTAAATTTCATTTCCTTTATTTACAGTTTTGTTGTGGCTTCTCGTTATTTTATTCTCATGTGTTTTACTAATTATTTCAATGATGAATGTTTATTACAGAGGGGTCAACTCTATGAGACTATGGAGGCTGGTCCCTATCATCCCCGTGAAAGGTATTACGGTTCCATGCACAGTACCCCTCAGGCTTAGCCTTTCAAGTTTACTAGCACTGAGGAACAAGGCTATGTCATGTCCTTATTACTTTAAAGAATTTTCGTCCCAAATTCTATATCAGTTGGTTAAGGGTATGCCCTAATTTATGTTTATACTTTGGTACAAAAAACATGAACGCAAATATTGCGCCTAGTTGGATTTGTAATATAATTTTAAAAGGGTTTAATCCCTGACCATTCTTTTTCCCATTTCCGTGTGAAGTCGAAAATTACTACAATAGTGAAATTGAGTCCCACCTATGTTATATCATGGTTTTTTTTGGTAATATCTAGACAACCATTCTTTTTTAAGTAATACAATCATCATATAATGAGTTAATTCAACTGTGGATATTTATGAAAAGTTGACGAGTTCCACACTTTCATTTTCTGGGTTTATCATATTCCTTTATATTTCTGAAACTGGTTTTGTATTACAGAGCTTGAATTTGTTTGCTAAGTTATTCTATTTATTTTTCCATAATTCTTCTTATTACTAGTTATGCAGTCGTTCCCAGTATGATTTTCCACACATGGTAGTATAGTAGTAAACCTAGTACAGTAGTATGTGCACCTAAGGACTTGATTACTACTAGAAGTATGTTGTTGTATTCATAACTTCCACGTTTCACTCATCATTAAAATTAATTTATAACTATATACAAGAAAACTTATTCCAGGTATAAAATTAGCATTGGTAGGGTTTCAACCTGAGTCTCATTCCATCCATTTGTAATTTGACTTGTTAATCAGTTACATAATTATTTTGTGAAATTCCTATACTTGTAGGATTTTCTCCCGATTTGAAGTTTTTGACTGTACCGGTTGGAAACAATAAAAAATTGAAATACATTTGTCTGCATATGAACTTATAAGAGATCGAAGACTTCCAAAATTCATATTTGTTTCTATGTGATTAATCTATTCCTTTATACAAGATGACCCTTTCTTTCCATGATTAATATAATATACATTGGCTTTTCCACGCAATTTACTATTTACATGTTGTTCCTACCATAGACATATTACTCAAACGTTTTATGAGTCTAATCATAAAAAATAAATAGCATTGTTCCTATAACATGAGCTTGATGTTACACTGTAGGTGTAGTCTTTAATCAATGGAATTATTTCCCCCAAAAATCTACAACAATTCTATAATTTCATCTAACGTACATGATAGTAGGGTAATCATCTAGAATAGAAAATGTATACAATCATTTCAATGGCAAAAATACGATAAGAGGACACTGGGATAACAAAAGGAACAACCACGTTCCTCCCAACCTTAGAACAAGGTAGTCAAACCACTTGTCTTGTTCACCCCCTAGCCTGCCCATGAATCGATGAGGGCTAACTCAGAATTTTCTCCTCAGCAAATTCCTTTCCACTTCAGAAATCTTCTTCTTGCCTCACACTCAACAAGTAGTGTTCATAACAACAAGAAAATATCAAATTTTCCCCAGCATAGTCGACAACGTCTTGCCTCCTCACATATGTTGTATATCCAAGACAAATCTTGCCTAGGTATTTTCCCTCCCTTGGGAATTTCGCAGCTTTCCAAATCCCTAATTTTTAGGGGCTATGAATGGCCAAATTCCTGATTTTCCACTTGTAACAATCATCCCTGAGGTATTTCCAACATGTTCCCCACTCATGGAGTCATGGTCAACTGATTTCAACATGGTTGTTCCATTTGTCCTCCTGCAATTAATTATAGAATATTTTGTATCATACAAGTGTCGCAATCAAGTAGTTAGTTGGGGCAAATTAGGTCTCTGCCCAATAGTCATAAATCAATAATTACAATTTTTCAAATTCAAAATTCAGAATTGCCATAAATGGCAAAAAATTTCCAAATTTGAATTTACTAAAAACAGAATAATTTTCTAACAAATTTGAATTTCAAAAATACTTTATTTTTTGGGATGTCACAAACGTGTTTCATCTGGCTAGACCATGCTGAATTACCCAACTTGGTCTATGCCTTCACTTAAATATGTTATTTCACTTAAGTTGAGTGTGTGCATTTCTCAACTTAAACAACAGTAAAGAGATGCAACCATACATAGTGCCAACATAATATAAATGTGGGAAGCCAAATGCATCCTAACACCCAGAATATTCTGTGTAAAAAAAACTATGTAGTGTGCCAACTTGGTAGGTGCTTGTGCCACACAAGAAAGTTTATACAAGAAGAGGTTTCTCTTAGTTACACAAAACCTTGAATTAAAACCATACAACTTTCTTTGGTTAATTGTTTCCATGTGTTCCCTTCCTTATAACCTTGGATACTTGAAAAAAAAACCCAAGTCTCCTCACTTGTGTTTCATAACCAAGACACACGTGGTTCTTCCCAACTCATCTTCCCCCTTTTTCACGGTTCAGACCTTTCCGAGTTAGTTTGACTTTCCTCTTGCTTCAACTGAGTTTCTTGATCTCTTTCTTCTTCGAAAGTTGTTTTTTTTTCGAGTGAGCACTCCCATGGTTAAGTAGGCAGCCTAAGGGCGCACCCGTTTAGCAACATGGGACACTACCTCTTGACCTAGCTTGAGCCTACTTGTCTCATGGGTGCGCACCCCTTGGTCTTCCCCAAAACTCCCTCCACCCATCCTCAGTCGAATTTACAATGGGTGCATGCCCTCTTCCTTTGGGCACACGTCATTGTCCTAACCGACTTCATGTCTTATCTTTGGCACACGATTCAATCCTTCATCCACAACTTTGGTCTGTTTACTGTCTAGCATCCATGAGACACCTTCCTTATATTTGGGCAACTTCCCTCTATGGAGGGCTCTCAACATTCCTTTGATTGACTCCCCTTGGTCAACACCCAAGGTGTCCAAGTTACTCCATCATTCCAACATCCAGTTAGGTGGGCACTCTCACTGTTGACGCGTCCATTCCCAACTTCTGTTTGTTTGGTGAGGGTGCCCATGGTCACCATGGGGTTCCCTCTTGCTTGCATTATCCATCAAGTCTCCACACTTAACCTCCATTACAATTTTTTTGGGCACCTTCTTCTGCAAATTTGCACGTTCCACAACCCCAAATTCACATACAAAAGATGTGGAGCACCCTTGTTTAAGCATGTGGAAGGAGAGAATGTGCTTGTGGTCAATTCCAAGGGCGTGACAAAATCCCCCACTCGAAACCATTATTGTACTCGACAATGTGAGCATGCTTCATTTCTCGTTCATTTTTCTTGAAGTGACCTTCGTCTCAAAATCTCATTTTCCACTACTTATCACAACCATAAATAAATCATTAAAAACATTATTAAGACATATTATGACATAACATTATTATTTATTAATATAAATTATTAATTTATTAAATATTAATATCTACAATCATATTTCAATAAATCAATAAAAACATTATTAAAACATACTAATAGATTATATAATTATATTTTAATACATATTATTAATTTATTAAAATATTATTATATTAATAAAATATTAATATATTAAAATGAATTATAAATCCTAAATATAAGTTATATTTACTTTTTATAAATTACTAATATTTAATTATATTTACTTTTTATAAATTACTAATATTTAATTACCCTCTAGATAATAGGGAAATATTAGTATCTCAAAGATATTAATATTTCTCTTTAAATATTAATATTTTATTTCCTTTTCCATTATTTAAAACCAGATCTAAAATTTATTTTTCCATTATTTAAAACCAGATCTAAAATTTATTTTTATTTTCATCGTTCAAAAGCTGATCGGGATCTCTTCAACACTCATTGAAGCTCGCAGATCTCTTCAACCCTTAAGCTGTATAAAGTTTTTTCTGAGCACTATTTTTTCATCTAATTCTGTTGAGTTAATCTGTGTGTTTCGCTAATGAATCTAATGTCCACCGAAAAAAAAACCCTATACCGACAAAGAAACCCTAGCCACATACATCTTCATCTCGATGTTTGTTTACTTTGTGTTTTAGGAAAGGATTCAACCGAAACTATCCAGAAACCCTAGCCACGCACATATTCATCTCCATGGCCGTTTACTTTGTGTTTTACGAAAGGATCTGATCACAACTATCCAGAATCCCTAGCCATAAACATCTTCATCTCCATGGCCATTTACTTTATGTTTTAGGAAAGGATCCAATTGCAACTATCTAGAAACCCTAGCCACACACATCTTCATCTCCATGGACGTTTATTTTGTGTTTAGGAAAGGATCCAACCGAAACCATCCAGGCACAGAGTATAGTTTTCCATGTATAATTATTCTTTCGCAGCCATTGAAAGAAAGAATAAAAGGTTAGTGTTGCTAATACGTAGAAGCATAAGGCCCATATATCTGAAGAGGAATCCCATAGGAAAGGCCCAAATATCTGAAGAGGAAGCCCAGAGGAAAGGAATAACTCTTTTAAGACCGCTCCATCTCATCCTTGAAAGATAAAGATGTGACCAGAATGAATAGACCTATTAGCTACCCATCTAGCTAATTGGGCATGGTATCACAGACCAAGTGGCGTGTTGGATCTTGTTCCAACACTTGCATTAGCCATTTGGTTCAATCAAAGTAATTTCCATTCCAATCCTAACACATGCCACATATTAGGAATCCACTTGATAGATCGCTTCCACAACAACTTTCGAATTATAAGACAAGGAAATCAGAGGTTTAATTATATGTTTAGTCTAATTTATGGTGTCGAGTCTACAATGTTGTTTACAATACTCATATTACTTCTTTCATCTCAACACAATACTCAGAGATGAGTATGATTTTGTTTTGAAATGAAGAGAGATGACAAAGATTACAATTATCGGTTTGTGTTGGCTTTCCATGTTTATCATTGTTGTTATGAACACCGTATAAAC
>ML820861.1:24859-41746 GCA_009831015.1 Picea engelmannii
CTTCCAAGTTTCCAATGATCCTGTCCTTTTCTTCTAGCTGTTCTTTGAGTGCTTCTTCAATTATTTTATCTTCTTCTATTTGAACCTTCAATTTTGTGATCATTTGTTCTAGTTCTTGAGTGTATTTTTTCTTATCTAGTTCTTCTTGTAGTTTCTTGTTTTTCTTCTTTTCTCTTTTGATAACTTCTATGACACTCGTTAATTCTTCTCGAAAGTCAACTTACGCCTCTTCAATTTATTCTTCATATGCTTCTTCATATTCTTCTTCAGAGTCTTCTTTATCAGAGTCTTCTACTTCCATGAATAGAACTCTCCTTGTTTCACTGTCACTGACTTCATATTCATCTGATGATGATATGTCTTCTTTGGTGCAAAATCTTTTCTTGAAAACTTTCTTTGTAGTTCTTTTACCTTTATATGTTTGTCTTCCTTTTGAGTAACCTTCATCATTTCTCTTTTTCTTATGAGGACATTTCTTAACAAAATGACCAATACCATCACAATTAAAACAAATTAAAGGAAGCTTACCTCTATACCTACCGTTGGTTCCCTTGTTCAGTCTTTTGACGAAGTTGGCCACTTCTTCTTCATCTTCCGAGATGTCACTGTTGCTGCTATATTCTAATTGTTTCTTTTTCTTTTGCTTTGATCTTTTGGATGCTTTGAAGGTTTCTTCTTTTACATATGGATTTTCCTGTTCAGTTCTCATCTCATATGTTGTGAAGATTCCATGCAGTTCGTCCATGCTTATTGAGTTTAGATCCGATCTTTCTTCTAGTGCAGATATCTTAGGGTTGAATCTCATAGGAGGAGATCTTAGTACCTTTTGAACAATCACAGATTCTTCTATTTCTTCTCCCAATCTTATGATTGCATTTACGGTTTCATCGAATCTTAAGAAGTAGGTTGCGATATCTTCATCTTCCTTCATTTTTATATGTTTGAACTGACCTCTGTAAGTTTGAAGCTTTGCTGCTTTGACTTTTGAATTTCCTTCATAAATATTTTGAAGCTTGTCCCAAATATCTTTAATAGATTTACAATGTGCAACTTTGGTGAATACCGTATCATTGAGACCATTCAAAAGTGCATTTATGGCTTTGAAATTATTCTCACCGAGTTTCACTACTTTGTCATTTGTTGGTGGAATTGTTGGTGTTGTGTATCCATCTATAATTGATTGCCAAACTTGAAATCCCTGTGCTATATGTCTTCATCCTTATGCTCCAAAAATCATACTTCCGTCCATCAAACTGTGGTATTCCATTTTTATATGAGTTGGTACTCTTCATGATCTACCTTTCAGTGGTTAAACTAATTTCAGAAGGAACCTGATCTGATACCAATTGTTGGATTACTGAGGGGGGGGGGGTGAATCAGTAATAGCGTAATTATAATCCATTTTCTTCAAATGTTAAACCAATGTAGAATTATTATCCAATAATGAGTAGTAAGACATAAACAATCACACACATACATAGTACACCAGTGTTTTACGTGGAAACCCAAATCAGGAGAAAACCACATAATTCTTTTTCTTATATGTCTTGAAGAATTTGTTGTACAACTGAAAGGGGGGGGGGTGAATCAGTTGTTACCGTGCTTAAACAATCATGATTAATTTAAACTCTTTACAAAGCACTTAATGAAAATCACAATAATGCAGGGAAATAAAAAATATCACATTCAGCATCAGTCACACATATGAGATACAAAGAGACAGATATTTCCTGAGGAAACCCATAAAGGGTAAAAACCTCTTCTTCTTTATCTGATAAGTAATCTTTACAATCTTTACATTATCATACATATGAGCACCAACTCATAATGAGGCTACCACCTCTGTTTTGCAAGTTGCTACTTGTTGAGAGCACCAACTCTCTATTTTCTCTAGCACCAACTAGAAGGAAGCACCAACTCCCTGGTTTCTCTAGCACGAACTAGAAGGAAGCACCAACTCCCTAGTTTCTCTAGAACCAACTAGAAGGAAGCACCAACTCCCCAAGTGTTCCAACACCAACTGTATGGAAGCACCAACTTCCAATCATACAAGCACCAATCTGTATAATAGAGAACAATTATTCTTCCTTACACCACCTTGCCACCCTGGTTTCTCTGGCTGCAACCGATGGAAGCTATAGCTCCCTGTGTTCAAGCACCCACTTGAACCTCGTTGATGGGTGAAATTGACCGCTCATCAACTGGAGGATTGAATCCGGTCTGGGGTTGTCTAAATAACCCAAGCTGTTTGGATTAATCCACTCCGAAGGGTTTAGCGGCTCCGTTAGCCGATCTAAGTCCTACGAAAGTAAAAAAAACAAAACTAAAGAAACTAACTAAAAGACAAACAGTTACTGAAAACTATATAAATCTAATATATTCACAGTTTGCTAAATAATAGTAATTCTACTTATTAAATGTACAGTGTACCGATATATTTATATTTCTATTATATGTACAGTATTCAAAAAATGCAAGTTTTGATCGAAATCTGCAAAATCATAAATGAATTGACTTATGATAGTGAAGCTGATGTTTTTTTATTTTTTATAACTTTTATAAACAGGAAATGAAATGGCAGTTGTCTAGCTAAGAAATAAAAATAACAATCTATACTGTGTATCTAAACTACAGAAAATTCTATATTAATTAAACTAATAGAATGTTACTGGCAAACTAACCTGTAATCGCATATCCTATGTGTCCTGTGTGTAGCATCTACGTTTGTTGTTTGATGAGGCCAACCCACACCAGATTTTCCCAATGCTTCTCATAAATGTGAAGCAGTAACGCTTTGAATGCTAATGACAGAACAAGTAGGATATGTAGCAACAACAATTTATCATTTGACAAACGATTATATTAAGATAAATCTGAGTATGACAATTTGTATATAATTGTTCATTAAATAAAGAAGATCAACCTTCTAATCATCAAATGTAAACAGATTAATTGATGTATATAAAATGAGAGACATAAAATATGGACACTATTTAAATCCCATCACATCAACCTGTAACAAATTATGATATCTAAAGTAGTCAAAATTTGGTTACAAATCAAAATGAGCAAAACTTGAACAAAAATATGATATATTGAAGCTAAAGCTGTGCAAATATCCACTTTCATTCAAGTCTGATAATCACAAATCCATAGTTTCTGCTCCCAGGCAGCGATGGTTCTTTGTTTACAAAATCATACATTTATAAAGACCACAGGATCAAAACATTCCTTGTGGAAATTATCAAATCTGTTCCAAAACTTGTGGAGAATAAAATCTCCCAAATTCCCATTTCTATCCAAAACTAACAGCCTAATCTAAAACCATGTAAAGAAATAGCATGTTCAGAGATTCTACTAGCAATCTAATTTCCTTTAGAATTTGTATGTACCTGAAAATGCACAAGAATACATGATTTCAGATTGCTTTTAATTGTAAAATAAAAAAATTTGAATTTCAGTAACTAGCTACAAAATCTCATGATTATGTAGCTAGTTATTATTATAAATAGAATCGTATGTTATCAATTCAATCAAGATAGAAATAGATGCAATTTGATCAAACAAATCTTGTATGCTAATTCAAAAAAAAAAAAAAAAAAAACATCTTAAAATCTCTTTTAAAATAACATACCTCGGATTCAGGGATTTTAATCAAGCTATTTTTGAATTGACAATGGCAGTGGCTGCCTCCACATTCTTAAAGAAAACTGAACCTATGTTATTATGCCTTTTATCATTAGCTTGAGCTACATTTTGCAATCTATCGTTCTCCTTAGTTAGCACATTCACTCGGTCCTCAAAGGACTTGATCTGAGATTGGAGCAAAGGTACATCTCTATAATATCGGTCGAGCCACGACTAACAATCATTGCACTGTGGTTGAATAGGCTGTGTATTTATAGGTGAGGAATTTCTTATTTGACCTGTAGGTTCTCTGTCGAGTTTGATCCCAGGGAAGTTGGGGTTGTCTCTAAGACACGATGGGAGGTTCGTCACATAGTCATAAGGCTTAACTAAGAAGAGTCCATGTGAGTATGGATACTCTTCGATTAGAAACCATTCGATTTCAGAATCAGAATCTTCACTTAACAGAATTGGTTTTTGGTATGTGTTTTCTTTAGGTTTATTACGAGCACACCATGAAACCCAATGCATGGTCTTTTTACCCTTGTAATTGATATCATTGTTACCTTTACCCTTTTTTCTTGTAGACTTTTTAACAATAACAGGCTTACCACCATCTTTTGGACATGAGTCAGGCAGGTTGTCGGTTTGGGTAGTGTTCAGGTAGGTCGAGGGTTCAACAGAGGGCAAGAGCGAAGGAGGGGGAATGATAGGCCCGAAAAGGGTTTCTGTAACAACGGATTTGTCAACTTTCCCTATTTCAGGACTAGAAAAACCATTCCTTAACAAGAAAGCATCCCAACAATTGCCATTCAAATTCAATTAATGAACCATAATAATTTTAATTAAACAGTTGTGGAAGAGGATGGTCATCTTTCTCCCTTTTGAAACGCTTAGCCATTTTGTATAAACTCCAAAGGAGAAAATATTGCATGTTTAAGGGAAAATCGATAAAACTCATGAGCAACCGCAAGTGGTATAAGAAAACTAAACCGTATCTACCCTCACAGGTAACAAACTGCTTGACAATAGCTAACAAATCATGCCATCTGGGTTTTAGAGATGTAACGGGCATACCTTTGTCGCAACTATTAATCTTCCTTGAGGTAAACAATAGTGACCAGGGAACTTCACCAACCTTCAAATTTTTAAACCATTTTTGTCCCATGGCTGGCAGACCAGTGGCTGAGCTAATGAAATCTTCGTTTAACTCGAGCTAGACATCCCCAATTTTGGCTCTGCAACCATTGAACGTTAGCGCGAATTGTTGAGCAACTGCAGGTTAAAACCCTTGAACTTCTCAAAAAAGATTCGCCAACCATTCCTCTCTAAGTCCTTTCGGGGACCCCAACATAGAATCCACCTGGGGATGGCAGATCTTTCAATAGGTGTCAAGAACCACTAAACTCTGAACATGTAGACCAATGCTTTATTCATTGGGCCATGGAGTCACTGCAGCTACAATCTTAGAATTGACTCAAATTTGATTTAACACTGAACTAGATACTATCAACTGCAAACTCTACTGGAAACCATACAATACTAAAAAATATGCTCAAATGATTGAGTTTATTCAAACCTACTGACTACCTTACACTACTAATAATTTTGTTGTTCTAAATGATACAGTAATGCCAGTGCAACCAGTGAAGCAACTTCTCTAATAAATATTCTCTTTCAATGTTGTTAATCAATATCAGAAATACAACTTGCATAGGCATCATGAACTGATTTCCATCCTGATCTTCACAACAAAAAGTTACGGGACTATGGACAATTCCAGAAACTTTGGGAATCAATGGGTATTCTAAAAAGAATAGCTCCTCCATATAGACAACTATAGGATCATGATAAACATGACCTACCTCATAATATTCAAATTTATCCATTTCAACTCCATGATCTGATAATGCACATATACCATATGTATCATTTTTCACATATTGATTTACCTGTGGTTTTTCTAATGAATTTTGAGAAAAAATTGTTGTTGAATCAAAACATAGAAATGATTGTCTAACCATGTCTAAATCATAGCCGATTTTCAACTCATGAATGTCGAATGAGAAATGACTTTGACAACACAGGTCATCCAACTGATCAACTATTGGATCCTGAAAATACTGACAAGACTATTGCATTGATTCAAATGAAATTTCCTGACTTTCTATGTGTTTATCCTTCAACATCTGTTCCAGAGTCTCCTTCAAAATTTGAAATTAATTATAACCTAATGGTATAGAATTACATTCCAGTGATTCAAATTTTTCTTCGGGCTCTAAACTTTCGTCTGGGGTTTGAAAATCAGAAGGACTTGGTGAGTGCAACCTTGGGTCTAAAACAACCTCTATGTCATCAATGACATCATTCACTGATCCATCAAAAGATTTTCCTTCTTCAATATTTACAACTGGTTTAGAATTATCTCTCAGAAATTTAAAAGAGGAGAAATATAAAGGTAAAGTTTGTACACTTACTCCGAGATCTTATGAATTTTGATCATTGTTTTCATAATCACTATATACAGACTGACGGTACTGCTTAAATTGCAACTGATCTTCTTCTTCCCAACAATGAAATGAAATGTCATCAAGCATACACATCATATCAGCTGATGGCTCTTCAACAAGATGAGTTGGAACTTCATCTTTGACTATGTTGTGAATTGAATACATGAAACAATCATTATCCAATCCATGATACCAAGGATGAGTTGCAAAGTCTTTGGCGAGATTGATCCTTGTATGTTCTGGAAATATTGGAACATGTGATATTTGAAAAACAAGTGTATATTTCCTGTTAATCGTCTGCATCATCTCTTTTACAGTGTTTTCTAGGACATCTAGTTTCACTTCTGAAGATGTCATCTGTTCCTTTTTTGTTCTATCTTTCTCTTCTTCTCTTAGCTTGGAACTTTTCTTCAACAAGTTAGCTTCCACATCAACTGCAATATTTTTCATTTCTTCAAGGGTTGCAATGTTCCTTTCTCTTAATTGAGATGCCATCTCAGGATCGAGGGCATCTAGGAAATGCAAGTGAGCTAATCCTCAGGGTGGCCTTATATTACCAGGTATTGAATGGTACACCTTATTGAACCTTGCTAAAAACTGATGTACTGTCTCCCCTGGCTATCTTTTCAAATGGTCATATTCTTCTACAATGAGAAAAAAATTTCTCATGATCACCCATCGATTTAGGAAAATGTTTGCAAATTGATGAAAATTATCAATGCTTGCAGCTGGAAGATTCTTAAACCAATTTTTAACTTTACCTTGTAATGATAGGGAAAACATCCTGATACAAACATCATCTTCTTCCACTTCAAACAGATAAAGAAAATCCTCAAGACTTTGGATGTTCTTTTCAATAGTGATCTTGACATTATTTCCATCAAACCTGGGTATATTATTGGTGTAATTGACAGGAAGTTCATGGAGAATAGGAGGCAACTATAAGGTCTTGTATCTGTCTAGGATTTTTGCAGGTATAGAAGGTAAAGCAAGGGGCTTATAGCTATCTAGAATTTCAAAAATGGTAGGAGATAAAGCATGAGGTTTTCATCTCATTGAGCTATCTATAGATATTGGAGTGTGTACCGAAGCTATAGGTAAAGGTTGAATCCTTTGAGGTTCTTCCACTTGAAACTAATCATTATGAATTTCAACAATATACTCTTAACCAGGATTATAATAGGAGATAAAATAATTATAGATAAATCCAACAATGTCTTGAATACAATTTGAGCTTGAATACCTGATCTTTGCAGATTTCTTTGTCATGTTAGGTTCCTCCTCCAGTGGAGTCTTTGAGTTGGCACTATTTGGAGTTGATTGGAGTCACAGGGTGAAAGATTTCAACCTTCTTATGTCTGGTCACTGTCCACCATCAATGATCAGATATGGAACTCGCTATGATTTTCTGGAGAACCTGAAAGCTCATTCCCCAGTATGGTTGCCATTATGTTAGCACCCTGTAATCTCCCAGGCTGAGGAGGAAATAGGTAGGGGTAGCCACAAAACCACTTGGAGTCGAAGATTTAGCCCTCCAAGACTTAGAGAGGGATTTCTCTATCAGATTTATATTTTTTTAAAGGGGATGTTAGACTAGTTATGAAGTATAAGGTTTGTTTTTAAGAATTTGTTAGGGGCAAAGAAGAGGAACCATTGAGAAATGGAGTCACAAGATGGGTTTCAATCAAAGGCAATTTTTACAGACAACCTTACAGGGCAAGGTAGGAACTCTTTTTTGATTCTTTGAATTTGATTTTGGATTTGGAGGGGAATATGAGAGGACCAGGCAATAACAGGGCAACCAAGAATCCCGAAATTAACCATTGAGCAGAAAACATTGACAATTATGTCAAAGCCATAAATAGAGTGTATGTCTCAACAAATTCTGTTCTTTGAACTTCTTTGCATAATTCAAAGTATGAATAACTTAAGAAATACAATGGAAACAAATTATAGTGAATAATAAAAACATCACCACCAATATTGACACATGAATCCTGTAACTGTTGTGATTGTATTATTGGATTGATGAAATACAGAAGGCTCTATGAGCTCTAATACAAGATTAAATCATGGTCCCTAATTGATCCACACATTGTATATTTGAATTATTACAATATATAGAACAGACTCTCCCTGGGCTTAGGAGGTCGAATTCAACCACCTCGGCCAAAAATAGAAACAAATCCCTGAAAATCTTGAACTATCAGCCATAAAAGACGAGTCGAACTGCTGAACAAAGAGGTCAAATCAGACATTTGTTTCTCCTCAACGGTGACACCTGTGTATAACCTGAAAGTGTTTATTGTATATTATCAGGTTCTTGACAAAAATATCTTTCTTTGTTTCCAAATCTCATCGAAACAGCTCCCGCAAAATCATGACTGAAACAGGAAAAAATGGAAGCTTGAAAAATGGGGCTCAAAGATGGCTTTGATTCTCCTAGCTGTTGACACCTGTGTAAATTCTAGGAGAGGTTTTTGTTCTTCAGCTCATGCTGAACAAACATTTATCAGATTTTGAATATTCACTCCCGTTTTCCGGGAATAAATCTTGGAAGATGAACAGGTAGAACTAGAAAAAAACTGGTTTTATTTGGGAAAAGCAGTTTTTAGAGGGGTAAAGTGGTATATCAGACCCCCCCTAAGGTGGTAAATGGTATTGGCAGTGGGGGGGTCTGCATTCACCATATGGTGACACCCATTCTCAAAAATACCACTTGCTCAGACCCCCTTGGTGGTGATGTGACGTGGGCAGGGGGGTCCAAGCTATACATAAAAGGTAAGTGGGTAGACTTAGGATTAAATTTTTTAATTTTTATTTATTTTGTTTTGTTTTTTGTTTTTTAATTTTTTCCTTTTAAATCTATTACGTGTTTTTAATTTAGTTTAGTTTTCATTTTTATGATTTAAGTTTTATTTATATGTTTTTATTATTGTTTTACTTTTTAATTTGTTTTTAATTTATATGTTTTATAATTTTGGTTTTATATATTTTTATAATGTTTTAATTAATTTAAATTTTAAATTATTTTATATTTGTTTTATTAAATGTTTTTTTTTTTAATTAATGTTTAATGCTATTTTTACTTTTTAATTAATGTTAGTTCTATTAAACTAACCTAAATTCTAACTTAATCCAACTAACTTAATTACTAATTATTAATTAATTTAATCATTAATCTATTATTTACAAGACTAACCTAGTTTGTTTATCTAACTACACTAATTCAATTAATATTAAAACTATTAATTAATCTAATTATTTTTTTATTATCAATTACCTTATTAAACGAATCAATATTTTATTATACTAAGTTTGTTTATGTAGGGATGAGTGGCGGGAGAGATGTAGCCAATGCGACAAATGGGCAAGGGAGTGAGTGGTGCAGAGGTGGATGAAGGATGCAACAGGGTGATGAAGGATCGGGTGAAATGGATGGGGGGGGGGAGTAATCAATCGAGGCCAGCAAGACAAATGTCTTCATCACGGAAGAAACACCAAACAAGCAGCTGGAGAATCAAGTTACCTATGATCATATGACCCCAACATAGGCTCCACCTGGGGATGGCATATCTTTCAGGAGGTGAAAAGAACCACTGAACTCTAAACATGAAAACCAATGCTTTATTCGTTGGGTCATGGAGTCACTGTAGCTACAATCTTCGAACTAGCTCAAATTTGACTGAACACTAAACTATATACTATCAACTGCAAACTCTACTAGAAACCATACAATACTGAAAAATATGCTCAAATGACTGAGCTTATTCAAAACTACTACCTACCCTACACTACTAATAATTTTGTTATTCTAAATTATACACTAATTCCAGTGCAACCAGTCAAGCAAATTCTCTAATAACTCTTCTCTTTCAATGTTTTCAATCAATATCAGAAATAGAACTTGCATAGGCATCATGAACTTATTTCCATCATGATCTTCACAACACAAAGTTCTGGGACTGTGGACAATTCCAGAAACTTTGGGAATCAATGGGTATTCTGAAAAGAATAGCTCCTCCATATAGATAGCTATAGGATCATGATAAACATGACCTATCTCTTGATATTCAAATTTATCCATATCAACTCTGTGATCTAATAATTCACATATACCATATGTATCATTTTGCACATGCTGATTTATGTGTGGTTTTTCTAATGAATTTTGAGAAATGAAAAATGATTTTGACAACATAGGTCATACAACCAATCAGCTATTGGATTCTGAAAAGACTGACAAGACTACTGCATTGATTCAAATGAAATTTCCTGACTTTCTATGTGTTTATACTTCAACATCTGTTCAAGAGTCTCCTTAAAAAATTGAAATGAATTATAACCTAATGGTACAGAATTGCATTCCATTGATTCAAATTTTTCTTTGGGATCTGAACTTTCGTCTGGGATTTGAAACTCAGAAGGACTTGGTGAGTGAAACCTCGGGTCTAAAACAACCTCTATGTAATCAATGAAATCATTCACTGATCCATTAGAAGATTTTCCTTCTTCACTATTTACAACTGGTTTAGAATTATCTCTCAGAAATTTAAAAGAGAAACATAAAGGTAAAGTATGTACATTTACTCCGATATATTCTTCATTTTGATCATTGTTGTCATAATCGCTATATACAAACTAAATGTACTTCTTGAATTTCAACTAATCTTCTTCTTCCCAACAATGGAATGAAATTTCATCAAACATACACATCATATCAGCTGATGGATCTATTAGCGATCAAATAATTCATTCTGAAATTTGTCTGAAAAATGATGCTTCATCTTGTGGGGGAATTTTGACTGAATTCCTGACCTCTAAATGAAGATATGAAAGTACCATTGGAAATCTTAGGATCTCTGGTTGTCAATTGACTATTCAAGCATTTAAAATGGACTCTCCACGGCTCAGAAATTTGATTTTTCTGAAGGCAATTTTCATTTAAAAAAAGTTGTGCTTTCAATGGATATTCCGCCTTGAAATTTGCTAGTTAGCCATTGAAAGCTTTTATTTTCAACAACTAAAGGGGATGATTTAGGACAAAAGAGCCGGTGAAAGCGCAAAAGAGTCCAAAAACGTTTTCTTTCTGCCCAGATCGCGATTTTTGGTTTCCTGAACACGTGGGAGAGATGTTAAATGATGGATAATAATTAGAAGAAGCTAGAATATATTTCTCATTACGTTTTAAAGACATATGGTGAGGAAATAACACCAAATGGCACAATTACTCTTGGCAGAAATCTCCCAGACATCAAAGATAGATTTTTGAATCTGTGACTTTCATCAGCAAATTGCTAAATAATGCTTCAACTGCCAATTTCGACTTATGATGATAAGATTATATCATATATGATAAAGATTCATTTTGATTATGTTTATTTTAAGAATTTCACATCCATTAAAATAGGATCTGAATCTTGATGTAAAGGCTATAAATCCACAAATTGTTGATGAACCAGAGGTTTGATTTTGGATACAGAAGATACTATATTGTAAATAGACTTTTCCATATGATAATACAAATCACAGTTTTCTCTCTCTATTGATGTCAGATTCTCATCTTTCCTTATGTACTCTTATTCAAGTTGTTTTAGCTGTAGAATGACTATCATCTCATTGGTTAACTCATAACTTGACCAATGGTTTCTTATCATTTTTTATTAAACCCTACATTTGTATTTGGTTTATAAGCATTGTTTTCTCACCCACTTAAAAGCCATCATCTGATTAATTATCCTTGAGGGAACTAGTTCATTTGATTCTCATTTTGACTGTCTGAATACCATATTGTAATTGAGTTATCCCATTGATCCACACATACAAAAACAAGTTTACATTAAGCTACCAAGCATCTTTGACCTACAAACTCAAAGAGTTTCTTGGAGTGATAAAATATTAGCGTCATTGTCAGGGAGAGGAGATTGAAGATCAACTTCCTTGGGAGGCGAAAAGATCTATATTTGATGATAAAAAAAGTCTGGACATATTTTCGGTTATAATCATCTATCTGGTGACTCCATGAAGGATGGATTCAGTGGCGAATCCATTTCTCTGAAATCTGTTGGTGACTCCACTGGTATGAAATGAACAAGAGGTATGCTTTTTGCAATTTCTCAAGTATTTCTGGTTACCCTCATCCAATACCTAGTAGAGATGAATGGGAACACAGCCTTCCCAGATTTCGAGGAGAAGAATGGGAAGTAATAGCTGAACATTTGCTGGATTTTCATGAGTTTGTTCATCGGCTCCAGATCATACATGAAGATGTTCAGATTAAACTTTTCAGGTATTCATTAGAGGGGATTTCTCTTGACTGGTGCCAGTCTCTTCCAGATGCAAGTGTTAGATGTTTGGTTGGTTTTCATGTAGCTTTTAATTTCTTTTGTAAATATTATTTTTCAGTTGAACATCTTTTTGAAGGATGTTGTGAAGAGTTTCCTTCATATCATGAAGATTTTGCTTGTCACAAAAATTAGATTAGTGATAAAGCTTCTATTGCAGAAGATAGTATTTACCATGAAGATCAAGAGATGCTCAATTATATTGATTATGATAACAGTGATACAGAAGCATCTGACATCATATCAGATGTGTCTATTGCTTTAAATGATCATGAAGATCAATATTTCTCTTTTTTTGATGTCAAAGAATAAGGATATACATCAGTTGAAGATACCTCTTATTGTGATCGAGGGATTGTTGATCCACATTATGAAAATTGTGGTGACAGTTTCAAATCTACAATAGATGTTGAGGGCAGCCCACATTTTCTAGATTTGCAGATCCAGGGAAGTTGCAGTAACCATAAAGAACAAGGTGATATTTTTTCGGATCTGTTTCAAGATTTTATTGTTGATCCTGCTATTCAAGAAGCTTCATCTCTATCATTAGGACCTTACCTTGATACTCCTATATTCGACCAATACAGTGATGAGGAAGAAGATGTCAAGTTTTGTGAATACTTATTGTTTACTCAAATTGCATCTAGTTCTTCTTTTCAACAAAAAGACGATAAAAAATGTGTGCATGCTATGATTGATGCTTGTTACGAATCTGTTGCTCAAAATTCCAATGATTTTAGTTTTGATATATCCTACAAATATATTATTGTTGGAAAGGAAATTGTTAGTTGTGATGAGCCAGCATATCATCATTACGAATTTAGATTACAGAGATATGATGAAAGGGAGAAGAAAGATTCAGATCAGTAGTTATGCTTGCATTTTCTTCCTACAGAAGAAGAACAATCTACATTCGACATTGAGATCAATGAGGGCAGCCCTCAGCTTTCTATTTGCAAACTAATGCATATTTCAGTAGTTATGAGGAGGAAGGTGAGGAGAAGAAAGTTTCAGATCAACAATTGAGCTTGTTTTTTCAGTTATGAGGAGGAAGGTGAGGAGCAAAAAGTTTCAAATGAGCAATTGAGCTTGTTTTTTCATTTGACAGAGGAAGAACAATCCACATTTAGCATTAACATCAGTGAAGAAAAAAATCAACAACTTTTATTTCAGTTTGAACAACAACAAAGGGAGGTATTTCTTTGTGGCTTTATTGACCCTATTGCTAACTATTTGGAGTTTATGAGAAGCATAAATGTCAAGATGTTTTTGTCAGATGATGGTTGGTTCTGCCATCTTTTCAAACTATATTTCTGCATGTTATGGTTTCCTTTCTTTTTCGGATTTAGATCAAGGAGGTTACTAATAAATCAATTTATTTCTTGGCTGCATTGGAGATTTAATTTTACTTGATCAGTTTTCCCCTACTGATTAGAATTAGGAGTAAGTTTGAGAATAATCTCCTCATATGAGTAGCTATATCATGTTCATTTGTTGATTTCTGAAATAAGTAGGCAGGCTACAACAAACTACAGACAGTTTTTAGTTTAGTAGAGGATTAGATGAAGTTAGCCGATGAAAGTTCAAGGTTTCAACAGATAAATGGCACTCTCAGTAGCAAGTGATCCAGTGAAAGTGTTGATATGGTTTTTTTCTCCAACATCTTTAGAAAATGGAAAGGGGAATGTTGTACACATGTCATGTGATCATGATGGCGAATTTAATGGAGGCAAAGGAGTGGTTACACCTTTTCACCACGTCTTAGTGGAATATATTGATAGATTTGATCATGTATTTCGTGTGGTAGACCAAGGATAGGTTAAAGAACTGATGAATTCTTGATCATCGTTACATATGGATAATAAAGTACTAGATCTTTGTTGGCATCAAACCAAATCCATCATTCCTTTTTCCAATTTATGGTGTTTAAAAATTCTATTTATGGGGTTCCATCTATCAATTTATTATATAGGATTGTTTTCACCAGTGCCAGGACTTTCCTCATTTAGAAAGTTATTTGTCTCAGCCATGTACATATCAACATGTGATTATTTCATGATGGGAAGAAAGCGAGGAGGACCACCTCTGTGAAAGGAATTAGACAACAATGAAGATTATAATTCTAGATTATAATTTGCAGCAGATACTAAGAGCATCCCTCAATTTTATGATTTTCAAACAAAGGAAGATTGCAACAAATACAGAGAGAAAGATGATGAGATGAAAATTCCAGATCAGTAGTTCATCATGCGTTCTTCTTAGATAGAGATTAAGCAGTTTGTATTTAGCATTGAGATCTCTGAGGGAAACAAGCAACTTCATTATTGTCAGTTGATTGATTCAATGAATAAACAAGTAGGTTACAGGCATGTTACAAGTTTGCTACAAGTTTCCAGATGATATATTGTAAAGGATAAATGAATCCATGCCCAATACTAAAGGCACAAGGTCTGCCAAGTTCTTGGAAACCTCGCACGGAGGTCTCCATCCCGGTTGGAGCCAGATGTTAGCGATCAAATAATTCATTCTGAAATTTGTCTGAAAAATTATGCTTCATATTGTCGGGGAATTTTGACTAACTTATCGACCTCTAAATGCATATATTAAAGTGCCATTGGAAATATTAGGATGTCTAGTTGTCAATCGACTATTCAAGCATTTAAGATGGACTCTCCCCGACTCAGAAATTTGATTTTTCCCAAGGAAGTTTTCATTTAAAAAAAGTTGCACTTTCAACGGCTATTTCGCCTTGAACTTTGCTAGTTATCCATTGAAATCTCTTCTTTTCAATGGCTAAAGGGGCAGATTTAGGACAAAAGAGCTGGTGAAAGTGCAAAAGAGTCCAGAAACATTTTCTTTCTACCCAGATCACGATTTTTGGTTTCCTGAACACGTGGGAAAGGTGTTAAATGATGGATAATAATTAGGAGAAGCTAGAATATCTTTATCATTAAGTTTTAAAGACATATGGTGAGGAAATAAAACCAAATGACACAATTATTCTTGACATAAATCTCCCATTCATCAAAGACAAATTTCTGAATCTGTGATTTTCATCAGCAAATTGCCAAATAATGCTTCAGCTACCAATTTCGACTTATGGTGATAAGATTAGATAATATATGATAAAGATTAATTTTGATTATGTTTATTTTAGGAATTTCAGATCCATTAAAATAGGATCTGAAATATTTATGTAAAGGCTATAAAGCCACAAACTATTGATGAACTAGAGGTTCGATTTTGGATATAGAAGATACTATATTGTAAACACACATTTCCATATGATAATATAAATCACAGTTTTCTCTCTCTATTAATGTCAGATTCTCATCTTTCCTTCTGTACTCTTATTAAAGTTGTTTTAGCTATAGAATGACTGTCATCTCATTGGTTATCTCATAACTTGACTGGTAGTTTCTTATCATTGTTTATTAAACCCTACATTTGTATTTGGTTTATAAGCATTGTTTTCTCACCCACTTAAAAGACATCATCTGATTATTGATCCTTAAGAGCACTGGTTCATTTGATTCTCATTTTGACTGTCTGAATACCATACTATAATTGAGTTATCCCATTGATCCACACATACAAAAACACAGAAACAAGTTTACTTTAAGTTACCAAGCATATTTGACCTACAACCTCAAAGAGTTTCTTGGAGTGATAACAGGATCTTCAACAAGCTGAGTTGGAACTTCATCTTTGACTATGTTGTGAATTGAATACATGAAAAAATCATTATCCAATCCATGATACCAAGGATGAGCTGCAAATTGTTTGGGGACATTGATCCTTGTCTATTCTGGAATTATTGGAACATGTGATCTTTGAACAACAAATTTATCTTTCCTTCTAATCGTCTATATCATCTCTTTTATAGTGTTTTCCGGGACATATAGTGTTACACATGAAATTTTCACACCTGGTTACCTCACCTAAGTGTCATAAAGTGTCATATAAGTGTCTCATACACCTTAACACCATGGAATAACCTATGTCACAATCCCTAGTCAAAGTGGAGGAGGGATATATTACATGAAGGCCAAAATACCAAGTACACATGAATTATTATTAACATTCATGGAAAATGAATTGATTAAGTGTGAGAATCAAGTGCACATGAATTATTATTAATATTCTTGAAAAATAAAGTAATTAAGTGTGATAATCCACCTCACATTTGGTTTCCTATTTTTTAGGGAAGGTGGAGGTTCTCATGGATGGTTGAAATATTTCCTCCTTAAAATCCTTGAGAGATATTGTTGGGCTCCGGATTTATAACATTTTCTTGCTGTTTCTTGAAGATATTAATTACTCTCCTGAAGACTTTTGTTTAACAAAGGGCATTCTTTCTATGCTATTCATGTTCTGTTACACATATATGTTCCATTGCAGACAGA
>ML820861.1:48380-60612 GCA_009831015.1 Picea engelmannii
AAGTGAAATATTTCAAATATCCCCTAACTGCTCATCAAATCCATTGCAATTTCGAATTCATCTGCAATAGACCAAAAATATCAAGTTAGAAAGATATTTCATTAACAAAACAATAAAAATCTAATCTTACAGACTTAGCTACAAAATCACCTGATTCTGTAGCTAGTCTAAAATAGCATACAGGACCAGATAGAAATCAAATGAAATCTTTCTTTTTAAAAGAATCAAATCCAATTTTCTTTTAATAAACATTAAAAACGAATCACTAATGACTCACATGATTTTATCATTCAAATTAAACAAAATCAAAAGTTATTCAATCGAAACAGGGGTAGGAGTACTCTGTTTCACGGTTACCATAATCAGGTCGAACAGTAACAAGACTGTCCCATATCCAATTAAAATCAAATAAGATCAAAATACAATAACCAAATAGAGAGACAAGTATGCTCTATTTCGATTGCCATCATAGTCGGGTAAACAAAATCAAAACCAAACAGTTTTACAAATCATTTCACATCCAATTCGAAAATAGTGCAATCAAGCAAATCATATGCAACGTTATGTTTTTCCAATACCAGAGATACGATTAGATCAAAATAGGATTGTTTTACAATTATTATAACTGTTATGGCTTAAACGGTTCGCACCACGGGTGGATTAATTCAGATAGATACGTGAACCAATTCATACAAAATCATAACCAGATTGATTCGAATTTGACCACAATCACTATAGAATTGACATAAGTGATAATTGATAAAATGTGCAAATAAACTTTGTTGGATTTGAACGAAATGGTTAATTCCAAACAAGTCGCGACAGGGTTTAATATAGAAACAAATCATGAATCAATCTCGTTTCACAAATCCACTTGAAACAGAATATCTATCATAAATACGAATTCAACTGATAGCAGGGTCGATCAAACCAACGCGAATCAACAAGTTGTGTTTTTTACATAACCGTTACGAATTTTTTTGGATGTATTTTAACAGGATCATATTGAGAATAATCCAATTTGTATTCCTGTAACAGTTAACCATATCACAATTGTTGCCAACCATAACACATATATTATAACCTATTCGAATCGAAACTTGATTGTGTTCAAAATTGAAATGCGAAACAACTTTTGTCTATAATAGATACAACGACTTCAATTAGCAACAGAACATCCAAATTAAGCTAAATGAAACCAATCAAATCCATACTAAGATCCAATCAAATCGATGAAAGAATCCAATCGAAACTAAACTGGGAAAATGAATTTCATTAATCAAAACATAACTATGTACATAATGCATATAATGTGACAGAGCAAATTCACGCTGTAATCATAGCTGTTCGAAAGAATTTGAATTCGTTATATAAACAATTGATAGAACATACCAGTGAGGCTACTCAAATTATGCCAATTTTGAATTCACGACCGCTGTAGTTGACTCCACATTTTTAAACAAAATAGAGCCCGTTGTTCTCTGTTTCTTATCAGTGGCTTGCAATTTGGCCTTTTGACTGGTAAGCCGTGCAACTTGGTCCTCCAAAGAATGAATTCTGGACTATAGAATTGGCACATCAAGATAATACCTCTCTAACCACGAGCTACATTGATCACAGGATGGCACTGTAGGTTGAGGTAGAGCAAGAGAGGGTTTTGACGAATCACTGGGGGTTTTACAAGGCAGCTTAATGCCTGGGTAATTAGGGTCATTTTGCAAGCAAGGTGGTAGGTTTGTCACAATGTCAAATGAGGGTTTGGCACACAGACCTTTCAAATAGGGGTATTCATTAGCCAAGAAATGCTCCACTTCCGAATCGAAGTCTTCACTCACCATGATAGGGTCAGGGTTGACAGGAGGTTTTGGCTTGTTTCTTGCCATTCGAGAAATTAGACGGGCATTCTTTTTGCCTTTGGCATTTGCGGTAGGTTTGGATTTAGGCATTTTAGCCACAGGCTTAACAGTTTCGACATCCTTGGTCACAGAGTGGGGTAGGTCGATAGGTGAGTCGGGTGAGGGTTTAGGTAACAGAATATTGTAGGGTACCGGGGGTACAGACTTTCCCTCGCTCACCACAGGTTTTTCAATCTGTGGAGGGTTTGAATCCTCAAAATCATTGTGAGTAAGAAAATCGTTCCAACAGTCTCCGTGTAACCTCAAAAGACAGACGACAATAATTTTAACCAGCCCATAGTAAAAAAGGTTGTTATCAGCCTGGTTCCTTTTGTACCTCTTAGACATTTTAAACAGGCTTCTATGCAAGTAATAAGGCATATTAAGCTCATAGCCCATGAAAACCATAAGCAAATGAAGGTGGTGTAAGAAAACAAACCCATACTGACCCTCGCAGGTGATAAACTGTTTGATTATCATCAACAAATCGTGCCAATGTTGCTTGAGTATATTTGCGGGAAAACCTTTGTCACATGAGCTAACCTTACACGACTGGAAGAGCAGTGTCCAAGGGACCTCTTCCACTTTTCAATTCTTGAACCATCGTTGTCCAGTGATAGGCAAACCCATAGCTAAACTGAGAAATTGCTCGTCAATTTCCAATTGAACATCCCCGACCTTGGCTCGACAGCCATCAAAAGTTAATGCGAATTGCCGAGCAACGCAGGGGTTAAAACCATCAAAATTTTGTATGAACGGGAGCCATCCAAATTCCTCAAGGTCACTGTGGGCACTGTCGAACATCAACAGAGTTTGGCTACCATTGGGTTCAACCCTTACGACTGGAGCCATGGTAAGGGTTTGGGTCGAAATCACCAACACACAAGAGCAAAGTCGCTTGGGCTAACAACTACGAACGATCAAAGGGGAAGCATTAACGTGCGCATGCGAGGGTGGTGGGATTATTCACTGCCGTGCATTGCATTAACGTGCGCATGCAAGGGTGGTGGGATTATTCACTGCTGTGCATAATAGTAATGGCAAAGTACAACCGTCGAATTTCACCTTCTGTTGAATCAATCATAGCATAGTTTTAAAACCTTATCACTCGGCTAACCATAAAAATCAAACGGTGGATGATACACCAATGTGCCATTATAATATATCAAACCATGAATATTCAATTCAAAATCAAACCCAAATGTTAACCATGCGCTTGTTGCATAATGTGTAATCAAAGTTTAAAACATTGTGGCAATCGATAATTATAGAATTGACAAGCCAAGAGCCATAATAAGGATCACATCATATACATAAAAACAAAAATAAACCATGACCCCTATGTAATTCAATAACTAGGCAAGTCTCAAAAACACAAATTTTCATGCTCAATGCCTCACCAGTTTAATAAAATCCAGTTGCGCAGTCAAAGTAAGAATAGGCGAATAGGCATAGTTCGAAAATCCTTACAACCACTGAATGATAAACCAAAGGTAAGTGCCACTCAAAATATCAATGCAAAGATCATGACAGTTCAAATAACGATGGAGGAGTTTTCACGCTTACAGTCGTGAAAACTAAATGGAGACAAATTTGCAAATGTCGCAAGGGATGAAAATATCGTTTATTTACAAAATGCGATGGTAATTTGAAGTTCATAAGTCATAGGTGTAGGCAGCTTATAGGGCAATGAAAAAAATTGAATTGGCTGCCAACAATGGAGACACACTGGTAGAAGAAGTTATCTTTGTCAAAAGAAATAAATTCATATTAGGATAGCAAGGAAAATTTCAACTCAAAAACAACAATCCGAAAATCGTACAAACATCATCATTTACCATCTTTTCCAGAGATGTTCTAAAAGATGAAAACTAATAACAGTCTTAAGATCAGCAAGTCACGATATTAATGATAAAATATTCAATACTATTGGCATGGCCACTGCTGCCAACAGGCATCCATAGCCTCGACAGGGTTTCCATTTAACCCACTCCGACATATGTATCCTGTCAAGAAGTTGTAGATCAGAATAAAGGACATTAAAGAGGTTTCTTATAATTTTTTACATATTTTCGTGTACCTGACATTGCTTCACTGCTAGCAGGCCTGTTCAGTACCCCGACGAAGTTGTCTTGATGCCATGCATGCATTTACCCACTGCCAGCGGACCTGTTCAGTATCCCGGCGAGTTTACAAACACTTCCCACAGCTCTTATTAATATTTTTATTTTGTTTTTCTTTTGTAGATATATAGCCGAGCGAGGTGACGCTGAAAATTTTGATATTTTAACATTTTTTTTAGACCTCATTGTTATCCACAAATTTGGTCATTGTGATGGTGTCATGATGATGTCATGATGATGGAAAATCAAGCTCTTTACCAAGGACACTTTCTTGAGAAAAGTTACAGTTGTCTTCTTCCAGCATTCATACTTTGAAACATGTTCGCAGGCTGCTTATACATTCACCTGCGGGAATGCTTGTTTCCCGTAGGCTACCTTAAGCTGGGGTGCGAACTTCCGGCACTGTACTCATGGTTAGGGTGCGGACATGATTTTAAAGGGGAAAAAGATAAAGATCTCGAATCTTCTAGAAGGGAATCTTCTAGAAGGATGAGTTGGCTTTCGAGTGGTTATTCAAGTACTATCATTCCAGATATCTTGGGATCATTCCCTATCCAAGTAACTAATCTATCTCTTCCTATATATTGAGGAGATTGCTCATGGAAAGGGTTAAGCAAGAATAAGTTGAGAATTTCAGCAAGTTAGCAAGAGATTGATTAGAGAATTAGTGCAAGACTGTATGGAGGACTGATGCTACAACAACAAGAGACAACAACAAGGTCATCACATGTGGTTGATTTTCTTCATGCATGAGCAAGTGTGTGCATCAGAGATAGAAGCCATCGAAAGGAGACCTATGACATCAAAGCTCAGGTTGTAATTTTCTCTTTCAATTAATTCAATACAGTAATATGTCCCTTTCCCATAAAGATGATGTCACTTTATTACATAATTCCTTGATCATATGTATAGACTAGTCATTGAATATTTTAATCTGTCTTTACTTCGATTGGTTCGTTTTGTTGTGATCTAGATGGGACGATAGAATTGGAGCAAATCTTGGAACAACATAGACATAAGGAAAGCGATCATAAGGTATGTTCATAACCCTTATCTCTTAGTTCATTCAATAGGCTAGATCTAGGGAAAGTGTATTATTCTGTCCTATTTTGTTCTAGATACCAGGTGGATCTAGGGAGGTCAGTTTGTGTCCGCACTCACAGAATTATCCTATAACAAAATTGGTGAATCCACTGGGGAACCTATCCATTTTTATTTTTGGTTTTTTGGATTTTCTGTGGCTATTTGCTCTGTTTGCATTTTTCTCTTGATTTGTCTGTCTCTGAGTCCTCAGGATACCCTGAGAGACCTTCTGGGTCTATAAGCCAATTTGATTTTTGCTTGCTCTTTCAAATTTTTCATTAGTTTCAGGGATTCTCACATTGTGTCCATTAGTAGCCTGCGAGAACCTTGACTGTTCACACCCTGCATATACATTTCAGTGCGGATAGTTCGCATGCTGCATCAAAGTGGCCTGCGAGAACCATAGTTTCTCGCACTGTGTTCCACACTAACCTGCGAACAGTTTTTGAAAATTTTTGAATTCAAGTTTTGACCCTGTCAATAGCTCATGTATGTTGATTTGGACCTCTTTGGCTTGTTGAATTAGTGACTTACCTACCTTTTTCTATAATTGGCTTGCTGGAATTGATCTAGGTTTTCTAGGTGTTTTCTTGCTTTTGAAACTTGACTTTCATTTCTTAGCTTTTGTTGGCATTGTCATTCTCTCTGACTTCTGGAGTTGATTGTATCTGACTTGCTGAGAACCAGGGATTGGTGTAAAGTTGAGTGATTGGTGTTTCTCTTGTGCTTTTTGGTTCGAAAGGACAAATTTTTTTCATTTGCATTGAGAAGCTCCTTGGTTTGCTTTTGTTTTTGATTTCATTGAAAGTATTGGCTTGGGTTGTTTGTTTGAGTCTTTATTATTTGGTTTTCTTTTCTCATTATTTAGAGTTCTTCTTGGAAAGTGAACTGCATGTTTTCTTTCAAGTTTTTTTTTTGCTTTCTGTGAGAGCATTGAAAATCAAAGTTTTAAGAGTTTTGAAGTTTTGAAAAAGGCATATTGAAGTTGTTCATTGATACATGATTGTTTGCATTGGCATCTGAAAGGAAATTGAGCATTGCATTTGCATTGTAGTATTGAGTTTGATTCGGAAATTGATCTCTCTCTCCCATAACTAGGATTCATTGAATGAAACAAATTCTATTTCATCATATCCTTGCATTATTTGGGTCAGAGTCATACATCACGAGTGTCATTCCCATTGCCTTTGAGTAAACAACAGCCTGTAAAAACATTGCGTAATAATAAAATTGAACTAGTAACTCTTTTCTAGGGCTCTTTTACACCAACATTTAGCTAGGCTAGTGCTTTGGAGTAGGAAGAGAGACACACTCTCCAAAAGCTCAAAAACACACAATANNATCTTGAGTTAGGGAGTGTAAAATTCCATTGGCAGCATATTGTCCTGGGAAGCCCTTCTAACACAAGGGTCAAGCATTAGGTCGCATTGGTGTTGACAGAGATACTAACCTGCTTTGTTGACATCAGTGTAGAGATTGCACGTATTACGGGGGTCACTCCGAGGTATACCCACAATTATGAGTGGAAGTCTTTGAGTTGATTTCGGGCTAGATACCCTACCTTTGTGTGTGGATCGGACTGACGGTTTCCCTAGGCAGTACTGTTGTTTGTGGTGACCTTAGTTTCTTATCTCTCTAGGTTCTTACCCAAGGTGACTGTGGAGGGGAAAGTCTTCACGGTACCTGGAATCGACGTTGATCAAACTCACTCGGGCTCCTTGGAGGGTATACCCACGATTATGTGTGGGAGCTTGCACCAGGGCGTAAGTCTGTTAAGCAGGTCGTCAAGATAAATTTTCCACCTTAGCCCCGCCCCTTCTCGTCTCGTTGTTGCGACGTTAGATTTCATCACCAACTAGTGGCTTTGGTATTAGAAGGTATTGTTTGCTTGGTGATTTCTTCTAGATTTTATTTACTAGGGTGTGCTGTTGATTTCTCGAAGTTGACTATAGTATTTTTGTCAGGGATTTGGTTTATTGTTTACAATTGCTCCCCCGCGACGTTCACGTAGGATGCAAGGTTTGTCTCCAGAACATCCGGAAGCTTCACAACCTTTTCACACAACAACACCTGAGGGTACCCCTGAGGACTCTCCTCGTCCGGGTGAAATTCCCCTTGTTACTCTACCACACGTGGACATCAGTGATGTCCCAGAAGTTTTTACACCACCTCCATAAGTAGAACCCACTGATCCTCTTGCGGAATTTCATATTACCAATACTGTAGAGGATTATCGCATTCGTCGTGGTGAACGACCTTCAGGACGATTTCATATTTCTGGAGAAACTCTTGTTACATCTTCTGAATCAATCATTGGACCTTCTCATGGTGCAATGGGCCAAGATCCCTTCAGGCCAGGTGATTTCCGACGAGTCTTGTTTGGTATTGAATCCCCTGTCTACGAACTCGTCAACCCTCCTGTGTCTCCTGAACCAGAGACTACACCTGAGACTACCACTTATCGTTTTGTTCTTCCTCCCGAGATGGCCATCTCGCAAATACTACGAGTGTTCAAACCGAAATTACTGCTACTACTCTTCCTCCTATTAATACCCAGAGAACTCCTGAGGTTAATCTGAATTTACCTCCTAGTTATCATGCGCTGAATCCATCGTTGAATGTTTCCCATCCAACACCCCCACAAACTCCAGGTGGTTCTCCAGGTGGTCCTCAGTTTCCTGGGCATCCTATTCCCAGTTTCGTCCCGACACTCCCTCCTCAATTTTTTCCTCCTGGCAACTTTAATCCTAATCCTAGTGGCACTATCCCGACCGTTGCACCTAATGTACAAATTCCTGTTGGTGGACAGAGTGGAACCGTTCCATTTCCTTTTCCTTTTCCTGGACAAAATACAGTGACTACACAACCTACGGTTGGTACACAACTTCCGGGTGGAACTGTCCCTTTGATAGGGGGACCAACCTCACCTTTAGGACAAAACATACCTCCTACATTGGCCCATTATTGGAATCAACTTATGAAAAACTTTCCTCAAAATGTTGGGGGGCAGCAAACTGTCCCTACTACAGGCCAACCATATCCAGGGGTGACTAATCCTATCTGGGGTTCTGGTCCAACTACTCAACCTCAAACTCAAGGTCAAAATCCTTGGGGTTACTATCCATTTCAACCACCACCAAACCAACCAAGACCTTCCCTCTGGGGGCAGACTGCATACAGTCCCACTGGTCTACCGACAGGGCTTTCGCCCCAAAGTCACCAGTATCCACAAGTGAATCGGCAATTGCCTTTTCTTGCTACTTTGGATCTGCCAGATTTGTCTAGGATTCTCAATGATCCTATTCGTCACTCTCCCCAATGGCCTGCTATTCCTGCAAAGCTTCCATCGGACATTCCCAAATTCGATGGGAAGGTGGGAGAGGACCCAAATAATCATGTCATGACTTTCCACTTGTGTTGTTCGTCCAACTCGTTGATGGATGACTCCATTAGACTGCGTCTTTTTCAGCGAACTCTTACGGGTGCTGTAGCGAAGCGGTACATTGAATTACCACGAGGTTTCTTTTCCGATTTCAACACCCTTGCAATGGCCTTTCTCACACACTACCAGTTACCAATTCGTTACGATACTGGAACTGAGATTTTAACCTCCTTCAAACAAAGCTCGGGCACTCATATATCTGATCATATTCATGAGTGGCGACGGAGGAGATGTCTCATTAAACTTGAGCTTCCTGATCAGTTACTGGCAGAGTGGTTTACCAAGTCTTTTGTAAACAAAATTGGAAAAGACATTGCTATGGGCAGTGTTGTCATAGAAGAGCAGGCTATTAGTCATGCTCAGTATCTAGATCTCGTTTATTCGCAAACAGGAACCTTGTATGATTTACTTCCAGATTTACCTCGTCCTGGTACTTCTACTGCTTCGGTTGTTTCACATGCAGCTGATGGTGTGATTGGATCCACTCATAGCCACTCACATTCCATTTCAACTACAACCCCGAAATCCAATTCTTCTAATGTGCAAAGTGCTCCGTCTCCTACTCCTCCCACCGGTAAAACCTCTGAAGTGAACGATGTTCAATCTACGCCGACCGATAAAACTAAGTCTAGGAAAGGGAGAGGAAAGAATAAGGAGGGTAAAAACAATAATCCAAATGAGCAAACCAAATCTCCTCTTGTTGATGACCGGGATAAGCGCAAACCACGCTACCCTTGCCTTATCTGTGGTGATGATCACTACACGAAGGATTGTCCGAGACGTGCTGAAGTTAACAAGTTCCTTCAAGGAGCATCGAAGCCCTCTACGCCGACTGTCTTGTCTCAACCCTTCCCGTCTCAACAACAGGCTTCGTTGGTCATCCACAACCAACCCTCTACTTCTACATCACCCTATGTTTTGATGTGCACTGGTGATTCCACGAAAAACAACATTGCACTTACCACTAGAGCTAAAGACTATACTCCTTCTAAGGAGAAGGTTGATGACTCACTTCCCAATTTGGTACAGCCTTCTCCACCCAATCCACCTACGAACGGTCCTCTTCATCTCGAACGACCGAGTCTTGATACAGTTTTACGACCTCCGAAAGGTGTCGTTAAGAAGTCGGCATTCAATCCTCATGCTCGATCAGCCCAGAACTATAGCATTGTCGAAGATCTGGCCCAAGCACCCTCAGTGATGTCTGCCCTGAAAGTCCTTCAGTCTTGTCCTGTGCAACGAAGGGCGCTATTGAAAGATATAGGTGGCATTGATCCAACCGATACGAATCTGATAGTCTTTAACTTGGATGATCACATTCCAAGGTTACCCCCACAGCTTGCGTTTCAAATCCAAGTTGTGGTCTCCGACAAGAGTATTTGCCGGACTGCTATTGATGAGGGTGCCTCTACGTGTGTAATGTCTTTTTCTTGTTGGAAAGCCATTGGCTCTCCACCATTAAACGAATCACAAAACACTTTACGAGCCTTCAATGGCTCGAGTTTTAAGCCTTATGGTGTTCTACCATCGTTGCCTATCACTCTGGAAGGTAAGACCGTCCAGGTGGAAGTGGAAGTTTTCGATACTCCTTTAGATTATAATCTTCTACTTGGTCGAAGTTGGGTCGATTCTATGCGTGTTGTCGTGTCAACCCTTTTCCATGTCATACGATTTACTCACCAAGGAAACGTGGTTACGGTCGATCAACTTGCCTTTTTTAATGCTGATACTCATGTTGGCAATGTGCCTTTCATCGCTAAAACTCCACCGGGTTACGAGAATGTCGGGGTTGGTCTTCTAAAAGACTCTTCACTTATGGGTACTTTCCCCATACCACCACCACCCGATCTTCCATGCCCGTTTATTGCTTCTATTAATATGATCTCTTCTGTACCTCGTGAACTTCCAGTGTCTGCCGACCCTTGGATAGTCCCTGATCCTGGAGATCATGTTCATTTCGACAACATTATGTCGTTAAGTCCGGTTGAGTCCGCTTATCAAACCATTCAATTGGCAATCCCTACTACTTCTTCTTTTGATGAGTTGTCTCCTGATCCTTTTCGTGTCATCTTTCCAACTGACGAGATGATCATGTCTGTCTTGGATGACACCCCTTGGGATGATGGACATCATCGTTCCATTCTGTTTCTGGAGCAACAGACTCTTTAGAATTATCAGCGGATTTCAACTCCGTCGACCGTTATTGTTATTTCCACGGTCCCCCAATCTACACGAGATGTGTTTGCAGAAGGGAACCTGAGTAACATTTTTCCCATGATACCCATAGATATTTCAGTGAAACCTGGAATTGTCGAGAATGTTCATCTTGGAGCTTCGTGTTCTCCTGAAGAAATTGTCACTTATACTTCCTTGTTTAAAGAATTTCGAGACATCTTTGCGTGGAGTTACGAAGAGATGTCGGGTATTGACCCTGCTATCATTGTTCACGAGATTAAGACATACCCCGGAGCTAAACCAGTCCGGCAGCGCCTCCGTCCTATCCATCCACGTAAAGTGACAGCCATTAAACTCGAAGTTGAAAAACTTCTTAAAGACAGTTTCATTTACCCCGTGGCATTGACAGAATGGGTTTCCAACCCCGTACCGATTGATAAAAAGGGTGGTAGTATACGCGTTTGTGTTGATTATCGGGATATCAACAAATATTGTCCAAAGGAAAATTTTCCAACCCCTTTCGTTGACCAAATCGTCGATGACTGTGCCGACAGCGAAATCTCTTCCCTCATGGATGGATTTTCCGGCTATAATCAAATTAATATCGCTCCTGAGGACCAACATAAAACGAATTTTATTTGTCCTTGGGGTACTTTTGCCTACCGAAAACTTCCTTTCGGTCTGAAGAACGTAGGTGCTACGTTCCAACGTGCTATGTCTTACGCTTTTCACGATATCAAGCATATTGTTCAACCTTATTTGGACGATTTGTCGGCTCATTCCTTACGTCGAGTAGATCACCCTACTCATCTCCAAGCAATTTTTGTTCGTTGTCGATTCTATCGCATTCGCTTGAATCCTCATAAATGTGTCTTTTGTGTAGAATCCGGCCGTCTCCTTGGTTTCATTGTTTCACGCCATGGGATCCGGGTAGATCCTATCAAGGTCGAGGCGATTCTTAATCTCCCTCCTCCTTCTTCTTTGCATCAGTTACAAAGTTTGCAGGGGAAAGCAAACTTTCTTCGTCGTTTCATCCCGAATTATGTTGAGATTACTCGAGGTTTCACACGTCTTCTAAAGAAAGGTTCAGAGTTTGTCTGGGATAAAGTTGCTAACAACGCCTTTGAAGCTTTAAAATTGTCCCTCACAAAAGCTCCTCTTCTTTTCCCTCCAGATTATAGTCAATATTACTTTCTTTATCTAGCTGCATCCGAGTATACTATCGGCATGGTCCTCGTTCAAGAGGATGATAACCACGATGAACATGTTATCTATTATTTGAGTAGAAATTTATCCTCTACGGAAATCAAGTACCAACATGTTGAAAAGCTGGCCTTGGCTGCTGTCCAAGCAGTTCAACGTTTTCGTCACTACATTCTCTCCAGGAAGACTACAGTGATTTCACACTGTAACCCCATGCAACACATATTGACACGTCAATTGCTGGGGGGAAAGTACTCCAAGTGGATTGTTATTCTCCAGGAGTTCGATTTGGAATTCGATCGCGCCACGTC
>ML820861.1:71389-81833 GCA_009831015.1 Picea engelmannii
CAGACAGACCAAGGCATCACATTTGATGATGCTCCTGAGTCAACCATACAATTATGCACATTTCTGTTGAAGATTTCGAAAGTTAAAAGAAAAGGAGGTACATTCTTGCGAGTACTTAGAGTAGTAGCTTGTGGTTTCTTACTCACGGTTTCTAATGCTACTTTATCTACATTATTTGCATTATTTACATTATTTACATTACTTACATTATTTACAGGTGCCACAGGAAGGCTTCCTTTATCTTGAGGATCAGGATTATTTTTTGTGGAAGTCTTCTGCAGAACTTTGCTTTGCACAACCTTGTTACCATTTGAATTACCATTCTTGCCATTTTCTGAAATATTTTGCAACATCTTCTGTAACAAAGATGGAAACTTCAACAACTCATAAATGGAAATGTTAGCCCTTAATTTTTTAGATCTTCAACAACATCATAATCTAATTTAGGACTGACATTACTCTGTTTAATTTCCGCTGACTTAGACAACATTGGAGGTGCAGTTGTAGTGTTCTCGGCAGGAGGTTTGTTTGATGTCTTACTCCTAGTGTTGTAAGGGTGAACAATCTCGAAGTTAGCTTGAAATATGTTGTCTGAGAAATGTCCAAAGATGTTTGGAGAAGACTCTTCTTCTTGAACGGTTTCCTATTCAACCTCCTCCTGAGGAATATCAGGGGGCATCAAGTTATCTTGGGCTTCTAGAATTGTCTGAAGAGCACATTGTAAAATTTCTAGGTTCAAGCCTTCAGGGTTTGGATTAGGCTGGTTGGTGGGAAAAAGGATTTCGGAAAGGAGGTTTGTAGGGTCCTTTACTCGAAGAAGCTTCTTCAGTCGACCTTTTTAAATATATAACTTGATTAGACAATTTTTGTACAACTTTGGTTAAATTTTCCAAATCAGAGTTTTCAAGTTGTGTTTTGTTTTGTGCAGGTCTGGGGAGAATTTCAATCTTCTTTTTGGAAGAAGAAATAGTCTCAGTTTCGTTGCTGGAAGAGTCCTTAAGACTAAGTATATCTTTTTCAATATGAGTAGCCTCTTCGAAGGCCTCTAACAACGTGGCCTTTTTAGATCATTTAACCCAAATAGCTATACTTTGATGTAGAGCTTTAGTGTAGTAAGCTATTACAAGACTCTCAGCAGGCATAGAATCTGTAGGGATTCGATTTTTAAGCGTTAAGAATCTTTGATTAAAATCTTTAACTTTTTATTTCGGGTTCATCTTTAAGCTTGAAAGATCCATGACTAAGACTTCCGGAGTTTTACCATCTCCGAATTTTTCCAAAAAGCATGACTCAAAATTTTCCCAAGACACTATGGTATGAGGTTGTTGGGAAAAGTACCAAGTGGATGCATTACCCTCAAAAGTATAAGGGAAAAACCTACAGACAACGTCTTCATGTTCAACATTACAGAGTCTGATGGCTAACATAAATTTTTTGATATGATCTTCGACTATCTGTTTTGAATCGGGATCAAACTTAGGAAGCCATTTCTCCGAGTGTTTAGGTAAAGGGTGTTGGGCTCCAGGTACAGCTACAATGTCCTGGTCCAACCAAGGTCTAGCAGGGTTGTTTTGATTCTCCATTGGGGTAGTGGGTGTGGAAGACTGAGAAGGTGGATTGCCTTCGTCAGAAGAGGAATCTCCCCCAGAAGAGGAAGGAGATGAGGGAGGTGGTGAAGGAGGTATCTTAGATCCTCCTACAACAGGATTTGTGTTTGGATCTGTAGGATTCACAGTGAGGTTAATATCACCTAACTGTTCTCTGATATCAGAGAAGTCTAAAGGTTGACCCCATGGACAGTTTGGTCGCCTTAAACTAGCTAAGGCACTATGTGTTTTGATAAGAGATTGACGAACGATCTCTTGGATATCACCACCTGTAGGATTAGGGGTTGTTGGCTCAACTGTGATCTGTGGATCTTCGGTTGAAGTAGTTGTTGTTTGAGGGGGAATATTATCTTGTGAACGGCTTCTAGTCACTATAGGTGTGCGATTAGGTGGAGGAGGAGTCTTGCGACAGCCTCGTGCCATTAATTAAGTTCATGCCCTCCTTATAGAGCCATTTGTTAACGGGCGAAATGATTCGTCCATCAATTGAGAGAGTGAAACCGGTCCGGGGTTGTCTAAATAACCCAAGCCATTTGGAATGAACCACCCTGACGGGTTTAACGGCTCCGTTGGCCACTCTAAGGTCCTAAGAAAACCAAAGAAAAAACTAATCAAAACTAACTAATCTAACTAAAACAAATAAAACTAACTAAAACTAACTAAACTAACTAACTAAAACAAAATTAAAAGAAACTAAGCTAACTAACAATAAAAACAAACTAATACACTAATCTAATTTAAACAAACTACTATATAAACTAAAACTAAATACAAATTACTCTAACTATTCTATATACAATCTACTAATTACTATTACACTAACTGTAGCAAAATGTCTAATTACTAATTGGATTACAACTTATTCACAAATATACAATATACACAACTTGTATATTTGAATAAAACCTGTAAAACCCATATGCTTTCTGTCCTAAGACAGCCAGAGATCTTTTTTGATTTTATGAATAAGAAATAAAACTATTGAAATTAAACGATATAATATACTAACTCTAACTTAAACTAATACCTGAACTAAAATACTAATAACAACAACAAACAAACGACTAACTGACCTGGAAGCGCTCCTAATTTGTCCTGCGTATGATGACTTCGAAGCTGGTCGGAGGAAGGAAACTCGCACTGGTTGCTCCAGAAGCTTTTCGTAAATGATAGGCTGCGCTGCTCTTTGAGTTATTTACAGGACAAACAAGACATAAAAAGTCATAACAATTATATGATTTATAAACCTCTGCAATAAGGGAAACCTATTATGCAAAAACTTATATTTAATAATTCAATTCATGAAGAAGATAAACTTGTCATTCACAAACTGAATTAGACAATTGTTATGTCTTTTATACACTTGGAAGAAATCAGATATGGATTACAATGATTAAAATTATATCATTTGCACATGATTAAGATAGCTAAAGTAGTCATTAACCAGATACAAATTGATATACACAACATGAAACAAAATATTGATATAATGAGAAGCTAAAGCTGTGACAAAACACCAAATTCTACTTCAGTCTGTATTAAAAATCCATATCCTTGTTCTCCCACGAATGAGGATGATCATTATTACAAAAATGATAGGTATTTATAAGTCTCTCCACGGGGTAAAACCTCCCTGTGGATAATATCAAACTGTTTTACATAATCTGGGAAGATATTCCCAAAATCAACTAAACTAGGAAACTAAAATGCAAGTGAAATATTTCAAATATCCCCTAACTGCTCATCAAATCCATTGCAATTTCAAATTCATCTGCAATAGACCAAAAATATCAAGTTAGAAAGATATTTCATTAACAAAACAATAAAAATCTAATTTTACAGACTTAGCTACAAAATCACCTGATTTTATAGCTAGTCTAAAATAACATACAGGACTAGATAGAAATCAAATGAATTTTTTTTTTTTAAAAGAATCAAATCCATTTTTATTTTAATAAACATTAAAAACGAATCACTAATGACTCACATGATTTTATCATTCAAATTAAACAAAATCAAAAGTGATTCAATCGAAACAGGGGTAGGAGTACTCTGTTTCACGGTTACCATAATCAGGTCGAACAGTAACAAGACTGTCCCATATCCAATTAAAATCAAATAAGATCAAAATCCAATAACCAAATAGAGAGACACGTATGCTCTATTTCGATTTCCATCATAGTCGGGTAAACAGAATCGAAACCAAACAGTTTTACAAATCATTTCACATCCAATTTGAAAATAGTGCAATCAAGCAAATCATATGCAACGTTATGTTTTTCCAAAACAGGAGATATGATTAGATCAAAATAGGATTGTTTTACAATTATTATAACTGTTATGGCTCAAACGGTTCACACCACAGGTGGATTAATTCAGACAGATACATGAACCAATTCATACAAAATCATAACCAGATTGATTCGAATTTAACCACAATCACTATAGAATTGACATAAGTGATAATTGGTAAAATGTGCAAATAAACTCTGTTGGATTTGAACGAAATGGTTAATTCCAAACAAGTTGCGCCAGGGTTTAATATAGAAACAAATCATGAATCAATCTCATTTCACAAATCCACTTGAAATAGAATATCTATCGTAAATACGAATTCAACTGATAGCAGGGTCGATCAAACCAACGCGAATCAACCAGCTGTGTTTTTTACATAACCGTTACGAATTGTTTTGGATGTATTTTAACAGGATCATATTGAGAATAATCTGAATTGTATTCATGTAACAGTTAACCATATCACAATTGTTGCCAACCATAATGCATATATTATAACCAATTCGAATCGAAACTTGATTGTGTTCAAAATTGAAATGCGAAACAACTTGTGTCTATAATAGATACAACGACTTCAATTAGCAACAGAACATCCAAATTAAGCTAAATGAAACCAATCAAATCCATACTAAGATCCAATCAAATCGATGAAAGAATCCAATCGAAAATAAACTGGGAAAACGAATTTCATTAATCAAAACATAACTATGTACATAATGCATATAATGTGACAGAGAAAATTCACGCTGTAAACATAGTTGTTCGAAATAATTTGAATTCGTTATATAAACAATTGATAGAACATAGCAGTGAGGCTGCTCAAATTATGCCAATTTTGAATTCACGACTGTTGTAGCTGACTCCACATTTTTAAACAAAACAGAGCCTGTCGTTCTCTGTTTCTTATCAGTGGCTTGCAATTTGGCCTTTTGACTGGTAAGTCATGCAACTTGGTCCTCCAAAGAATGAATTCTGGACTGTAGCATTGGAACATCAAGATAATACCTCTCTAACCACGAGCTACATTGATCACAGGATGGCACTGTAGGTTGAGGTAGAGCAGGAGAGGGTTTTGACGAATCACTGGGGGTTTTATAAGGCAACTTAATGCCTGGGTAATTAGGGTCGTTTTGCAAGCAAGGTGGTAGGTTTGTCACAAAGTCAAATAGGGGTTTGGCACACAGACCTTCCGAATAGGGGTATTCACTAGCCAAGAAACGCTCCACTTCCGAGTCGGATTCTTCACTCACCATGATAGGGTCAGGGTTGACAAGAGGTTTTGGCTTGTTTCTTGCCATTCGATAAATTAGACGAGCATTCTTTTTTCCTTTGGCATTTGCGGTAGGTTTGGATTTAGGCCTTTTAGCCACATGCTTAACAGTTTCGACATCCTTGGTCACAGAGTGGGGTAGGTCGATAGGTGAGTCGGGTGAGGGTTTAGGTAACAGAATACTGTAGGGTACCGGGGGTACAGAATTTCCCTCGTTCACCACAGGTTTTTCAATCTGTGGAGGGTTTGAATCCTCAAAATCATTGTGAGTAAGAAAATCGTTCCAACAGTCTCGGTGTAACCTCAAAAGACAAACGACAACAATTTTAACCAGCCCATAGTAAAAAAGGCTGCTATCATCCTGGTTCCTTTTGTATCTCTTAGACATTTTAAACAGGCTTCTATGCAAGTAATAAGGCATATTAAGCTCATAGCCCATGTAAACCATAAGAAAACAAAGGTGTTTTAATAAAACAAACCCATACTGACCCTCACAGGTGATAAACTGTTTGATTATCATCAGCAAATAGTGCCAATGTTGCTTGAGTATATTCGCGGGAAAACCTTTGTCACATGAGCTAACCTTACGCGACTGGAAGAGAAGTGTCCAAGGGACCTCTTCCACTTTGCAATTCTTGGACCATCATTGTCTAGTGACAGGAAAACCTGTAGCTAAACTGAGAAATTGCTCGTCAATTTCCAATTGAACATCCCCGACCTTGGCTCGACGGCCATCAAAAGTTTATGTGAATTGTCGAGCAACGCAGGGGTTAAAACCATCAAACTTTTGTATGAACGGGAGCCATCCAAATTCCTCAAGGTCACTGTGGGCACTTTCGAACATCAATAGAACCTGGCTACCATTAGGTTCATCCCTTATGACTGGAGCCATGATGTGAGCACATGGTAAGGGTTTGGGTCGAAATCACCAACACACAAGAGCAAAGTCGCTTGGGCTAACAGCTACGAACGATCAAAGGGGAAGCATTAATGTGCGCATGCGAGGGTGGTGGGATTATTTACCACTGTGCATAATAGTAATGGGAAAGTACAACTGCCGATTTTAACCTTCTGTTGAATCAATCATAGCATAGTTTTAAAACCTTATCATTCGTCCAACCATAAAAATCAAACGGTGGATGATACACCAATGCGCCATTATAATATATCAAACCATGAATATTCAATGCGAAATCAAACCCAAATGTTAACCATGCGCTTGTTGCATAATGTGTAATCAAAGTTTAAAACATTGTGGCAATCGATAATTATAGAATTGACAAGCCAAGATCCATAATAAGGATCACATCATATACATAAAAAAAAAAAAAACCATGACCCCTATGTAATTCAATAACTAGGCAAGTCTCAAAAACACAAATTTTCATGCTCAATGGCCCACCAGTTTAATAAAATCCAGTTGTGCAGTCAAAGTAAGAATAGGCAAATAAGCATAGTTCGAAAATCCTTACAGCCACTAAATGATAAACCAAAGGTAAGTGCCACTAAAAATATCAATGCAAATATCATGACAGTTCAAATAATGATGGAGGAGTTTTCACATTTACAGTCGTGAAAACTAAATGGAGACCAATTTGCAAATGTTGCAAGGGATGAAAATATTGTCTATTTACAAAATGTGACGGTAATTTGAAGTTCAGAAGTCATAGGTGTAGGCATCTTATAGGGCAATGAAAAAAATTGAATTGGCTGCCAACAATACCCTGCCCTTATGTTTGGATTGGATAGTCGACTGTACCCACCCAGGGGCTAACTGCGATTTGGTGACCTTAGTGGCCACAATCTTCAGTGTCTTACGCAAGGTGATGATGAAGGGAAGTCTCACCGTACCTGGAATAGACGTTGGTCAAACTCACTCGGGCTCCTTGGAGGGTAAATCCAAAATTACTGTGTGGAAGCTTGCACCAAGGCATAAGTTCGTTAAGCAGGTTGCCAACGTAACTGATCCACCCACTCTATCCTTTCCCCTTCCTATTTTTATCTCGCAATGTTGGATTTCATCACCAACTAGTGGTTTCATTGTGGGAAGGTTTGTTTGGTTGATTGCTTCTTAGATTCATAGCATGTGTTGTTTGTTTTACTTAGTGGACCTTAGGTCAAGTTAGTGTTAATGGCATTGAATCTTGAGAGTACAAATGGAGGAACCCCTTGTCCTAGGGAACCTTACACCTTTCCTTCTTTTGGAAACTTTGGTCCTATGTATATTGCCACAATGAGTCTTCCAGGACTCACCATCGGATTACCAATTTGGTTGTTCCCCACTCCAGTGATCTCAAAAACTCCCAATGTTTCAACTTCACCTAATACTTTAGATGTCAACACACCACCCACACATCAACCTCACGTTGACTTTTCTCCTTCTTCTCCCATTAAGTCTCCCTCCATTTCTCCTTCTTCCCCTAGTGAAAGCTCTAAAGAAAGTAGCCAGGTTGATCAAAAGAAGAAGAAATGGAAAGAGAAGAAGAAGAAGAGCCTAAAAAGGACCAAGGCCCCAACAACATCATATGTTGGATCCAAGCAACCCGTTACTATTAATAGTACTGGGAGTGTTGATGAGGTCAACAATATTAAAATGAAGAATCCAAAACCCAAATTCCCTTGCAGTCTCTATAAGGGTGACCATTTTCTGAGGGATTTCGCTGGTATTCCCAAGGTTTTAGAAATATCGTCTTCCATGTCATCGACCTCTGCTGGACATGCCTGTGATACCCCATCAGCTAGTGACATTAAGGTTGGTAAGAAGAAGACAACTGTCAAATTTCCTTGTATGTTATGCAAAGGTGATCACTACTCTCACCTTTGTCCTTGTATGGACGAGGCTTCTTCTCTTTTGGAAAAACTTCAACTTCCAAAAGGTTATCATAATATTTCCTCCGACCCATTGTTAGTTGATCGAATGGTCAATCTAGTTCCATCCCCGGTCAGTCTAGTTGATTAGATGGTCAATCTAGTTTCCTCCTCGATTGAACCACAAATCCAAGTAGCTAATCCAGTTCCTTCATCGATCAGCCCCACTCTTCATCAAAAGAGTGTAACTCAAGTAGTCGATCCATTTTCATTCTCATTCAACCCCACTCTCCTGTTAGAGAGTGACACCAAAGTGGTTGATCTATTTCCACCCATCGACCCCATTCTCCCCTTGGAGAATGAAACCCAAGTGGTCGATCCGGTTCTGTCATCAGTTGATCCCATTTTTCCATTGAAGAGTGCCAAAGTGGTTGATCCGATCCCATCATCGGTCAATCCCACTCTTCCTCTGAAGAGTGCCTACGCGGTCGATTTGATCCAATCATTGGTCGATCCTACTCTCCCTCTAGAGAGTGAACCCGATATTGCCCACGTTTTTCTCGTTGATACAGAATCTACTGTGCTGGGGGCATTCCTCATTCTCCCGCAAAACCTCCTCCAAGTAATGAGGCCATCCTTTTTGATTGGGGTGCACTAACTGAATCTCATCTTCCCTCTCACATTCCTTTCCATATTACAGTACAGGTTTATGGTCAGGACATTCCTCAAATTCTTATAGATGAAGGTGCGCCCGTTAGTATTTTGTCTTATGTTTCTTGGAAGGCTTTGGGTTGTCCTCAGCTTGTGTTGGTTACACAGAATCTGTTAGCTTTTAACAGAAGAACCAACCAACCATTAGGGACCCTTCCTCTATTTCCTATAACTTTGGGAGGGAAAACTATCTTTATTGATGTCATGGTAGTCCGAGACCCATTGGATTTTGCTTTACTCCTTGGGCAGGATTATGTCTATGCCATGAAAGCTATTGTATCCACTCTTTTCTGCGTGATATCTTTCCCTCACGATGGAAAAATTGTGACTATTGATCAACTTTCATTCATTGGTCCTGACTAGATTACCTCCCTAAATGGTTCTTATATGCAAACAGTATCACCCCTTCCACATGTTAATTATGTGGTGTTGTCTCTCATGACTTCAAATTCTGATGGTTTGGATTCGGTAGCTGACATGGTGATCTCTTTGGTAGGGTTGTTGGATCCTGATCTCCTTACCCCTGACGAGACCCTCGACATGTGTTCTTTCCAGAGTGATTTTCTTTCATCCAGTGAAGAACTCTTTGAATCCATGACCAAGTTTTTCCCCTTGACATGGTGTCCTTCCAAAGTGTTATTCTCTTAGAAGCCATGATCAAGGAGAAGCTACGAGCATAGTTTTTCTTCTCTGTGGCGAGCTCATTAAAAAATGAAACAAAGATCTTGAGAATATTTTTCCTCTCTATAGCAAGATCATTAAAAAATGAAATAGAAATCTAGGGATCGAACCCAGAACCTTGAGCATAGTTTTCCTCTCTATAGAAAGCTCGTTAAAAAATGAAACAACAATCTAGGGATCGAACCCAGAACCTTGAGCATAGTTCTTTTCCTGTGTCAAGATCGTTAAAAAATGAAACAATTACCTCTCCCTTCAAGTTGAGTCTTTCGCCAGATCTTGTAGATGTCGAGTCGAGTCTTTCGTTAGGTCTCATTTTTGAACCTTCATTTCATCCACCTATATCCTTTTTCTCCATCTAGCACAGAAATTGGTGACAACCTCAAAGTCGGTGAAAGAATTGAATCTTGGGGGGCATTGTCTCCATCCTTTGATGATCATTCTAGAGTCAAGCCACTAGCTTTCAAGATGGGGGCATATCGATCTTAGTCTTGTTCTTTCTCGTGCTCGTAAATACAAGAAAATGCATCCAGGTAAAATTTTATCTCTTTTTCGGACGTGTATGGATACATGAAAAAGGAACCCCCTGGAGTCGTCTTTAAGCTTTTTTTAGACTCTCTAAACATGAAAATATTATCAAGTGATATTGGTTCCTTTCAAACTCGTTAAAAGGTTTGAAAGGGAATATTTCGAGTGGTAGTTTATCTCTTTTTCGGCCTCGTGAGACTAAAATTACGAAAAATGAGAACATTGGAGTCATCTTTAAGTCATTTTCAGACTCTCTAATTATGAAAAACCACTGAGTTTACCTTCTCTGGACTTGTTAAACAATCATACATTGAAGGGCCCATATGGGATTGAATGCTTACTTCTTCTAGTTTGTTAAACAAAGGAAGAAGGACTTACCAAAGGTGAGTTATATCGAGCATGTGTTACTCTCCTCGAGCTCGTTAAAGTACAAAGAGGTACTCATCTATCTGGATGGGGTGAAAATTGAAAGAAGCAAGCCAAGCAGTTTTTGAGAACATAACCAATAACTCTTAGAGTCTCCCTTGAACATGACACTTTGTCTTTG